>JARYGA010020663.1:0-29829 GCA_030545235.1 Helianthus tuberosus
TTCTCTCAACTCAATTAGTCAATTTAGTTCTCATTTTAACCCTTCCCTATATATATCACTAAAAGAAGGTATTAATACCTGTAATGCTACTTGTAAGATATGTCTCTCATCACCAACCACTTGTTCATCAACAACGCCCGCTTGTGCATTTGGAACAGGCATTAGGGACCTCACTGACGGTGGTAGAACCCTACTTCCGTGATGGTTATCCTTCATTATATCGTTATTGGCCCTACTGGAATTTTCTCCCATTTTGACAAGATTTTGCCATTCATTGTCGTAAAAAGTTTCATGATTTTGACTAGTGCCTACACTTTTTGCACGAACACTTGGCCTAGAACCAGATGACGATGTTTGAAGAGATTGTGGAAGCTTTCTTTTAGAATCTGATAAAAATAACTGATTATCAAATTTTATACCAAAAATGATATGTCCAATCAAACCCAAATTAGTGAAATTACTATCCGTTGAAGATCGTTTGGTTTACTTACTTTCAAAATTTTCACTTGAACTGAGACTAATCTGAAGCTGACGATCCAAATCATAATTAACGTCAGACGAGTGACCATTTATAGGTGGTTTCCTTATAGGAGCCCGCTGACTTGATCCATGTTGACCTTGAATTTATATAAATACCTATTGAGTTAAACAATAACAAAATAGTTTATAGCAAGGTGAGACGGTCAAATAAAGATTCTCTTTACCTGCGTTACTTGTCCCCGATGAAGACGCAAAGGCAGAAATAACACCAGAATTAGGCGCTGAAGTAGCTGAATCCCTTTCAGGTGACTTGTAATTTTTATATTGTTCTAGATCCCAATCACTCGATTCACTGTCTGTTGAACTTTCTACCAGTATTGGTTCCATCGTCAACACTACAACTCAATAACTAACATCAACACTTCATAAATCCCAAAGTCTGCACCAACCTAAACTCACGTAAGATCACTTTAAAAGCCAAAAAAAATCACATCACAAAAAATAAAACCAAAAGATGACCTAATTATCCCTAAATCAGTCTGCTAACGAAATTTGCATACACAAGCAACAAAACAACCTAATTAACATGATCAAGCCCTTATTCTCAAACAACACCACGTAATTCACATAAAAAACAAACAAAATCATAACTTTTTTCACAAATGTAACCGAAAATTAACAAAGTAGGTTAAAAAAACCGACGTAATTTCACTAAAAGCATCTAAAACAATCACAAATGTAACCGAAAATTAACAAAGTAGGTTAAAAAACCGACGTAATTTCACTAAAAGCATCTAAAACAACATACACGCACCGTCAATTTCTACTTAAGACGATAAACTGTCAACAATTTACGATAAATGAGTTTAATTTTATAATCAAGCAACAGTCATCCATTTACAGTTGTGCAATCTACCGGTATCGGATCCATTGGAGACACTACAACTCAATAACAAACATCAGCACTTCATAACCTGAATTTACATAACAACCTTTTCAGCCCCAAATTTCACATCACAAAAATTAATATGATCTAATTAGCCCCTAAATCAGTCTGCTAACAAACCCTATCAAACCAAAACAACCTAATTAACATGATCAAACACTTATTCTCAACCAACACACCGTAATTCGAACACACAACCAACAAAATCATAACTTGTTCACAAATGTGACCGAAAATTAACAAAGTAGGTTAAAAAACCGACGTAATTTCACTAAAAGCATCTAAAACAACATACACGCACCGTCAATTTCTACTTTAAGACGATAAACAGTTAACAATTTACGAGAAATGAGTTTAACTTTGTAATCAAGCAGTCATACATTTACAGTTATGCAATCTACCGGTATCGGATCCATTCGAGACACCACAACTCAATAACAAACATCAGCACTTCATAACCTGAATTTACATAACAACCTTTTCAGCCCCAAATTTCACATCACAAAAAATAACACCAAAATATGACCTAATTAACCCCTAAATCAGTCTGCTAACAAACCCTATCAAACCAAAACAACCTAATTAACATGATCAAACACTTATTCTCAACCAACACACCGTAATTCGAACACACAACCAACAAAATCATAACTTGTTCACAAATGTGACCGAATATTAACAAATTAGGTTAAAAAAAACCGACGTAAGTTCACTAAAAGTATCTAAAACAACAGATACGAACCGTCAATTTCTGCTAAAAACGATAAATTGTTGACATTTAGCAGGAAGTGAGTTGAATTTAGTAATGATGCAATCATACATTTGTAGTTATGAAATCAGGAAGAAGTGTTGGTGAAGAAGAAGGATCGGCAAACCTTGTAACTGTCGGTCGCATCAAGAGTGAAGATTAAAGTGATTGTGGTTCGTAAACATCCGTTGAAAAAACCCTAATTCTTAATGAAATCAATTGCAGATGATACGCTCTGGTGGTTTTGAGTATCTATTTTTGGGGGTTTAATTGCTCAGGTTTCCCCCTTTTTCTCGTGGTGTTAAATACCTCGGACACGTCACCAATTTGTAAATGAGTAAATTAGACCGTGGTGTATGGTGGGGCGGGGGTTTGGGGCATGGGTTGACACGTGGCTTGGGGGGCTTCGCTGGGCTGACCCACATTGAAGACGGTATGGTGCGGCGGGGGTTTGGGGCGTGGCCGGCCCAAATGGCTGTTTTAAATTTTTTAAAACAAAAAATTTAAATTTTTTAATGTTTTTTAAATAAAGAAAATTACATAAAAAATTCCTAACGCTTATATTTTTTCTTTATCTCTTCTCTCGTCTCCAACATTAGTTCCAACTCTTCACCCTCTAGGTGATCAATAGGCTGGGCTAGAAATTTCATATCATCTCGTCTTTGTTTCAGGACATCCCTAGCTTCTTTGCTCTTTCGAATTTCGGCCCTTTGTTGTTGGAATACGTTGAATGTATCTAACTTGCATGCAATGTCATCTAACTGATCGCTGTATACTCCCCTACGCGAGCCCGAACTCCCAACTGAAGGCGATTCCGTACCTGATCTTGATCTTTGAGCGCGCCTTTTTGCGGCATCTCTTCCGTATTCAGGCCGGTTTGGTGAATCATCCAAAAGGTCCACCAACTCCTGATCTCGTGCATCAGATTGGGCTTGGGACGAGGCCCTTGACCTTTTGGAAGACGTGTTAGTTTCGCTTCCACTGGGGATATTCGCCCACTTTGGAAGGAACTTACAAATCTCCCAACAATGCATGAAACGGAAGTCGCTCTCCACATTTGTTTTGAATGTAACCAATGAATTTGTCACACAGTCGGCTTCGGTTTCACCACTTTTTGGGTTTTTGCTTTGCTTTATTTAAAAAAGCACTAAATTTTGTAAGTTGGCCGCTTATCTCGCTCCACTACGAGGATAAGCTATCGTTTTCACGATAAGTCTCCCTTTCCAGTTCTTCATGGAATGCTTTACTAATCGCTTCCCACAAATGGGTTCGATGTTGAGAATTTCCTATTTTAATAAAAACAAAATTTAATATATTACAAAGTTATATAAAAAATAACCATGAATATTAAAATAAGGGCTACAAAATATTTAAAAATACCTAAAGTTGGATGTTGAGATTGTTGAAGCCAAGCCCTCGCCAATGCAAGTTCTTCATTAACGACCCATTTTTGTTGTTTTCGTTTGGCGGTTTCAAGTGCTTTCTCCGCCTCGGTTTTTTTCTTATGACTTCTCTTTTTGATAGGTTTGGATGCGGAATGACCATCGTTGGGTGGTTGAGTTTCGGGGACGGTTTCGATTTGGGAAAGGTTGATGGATGTTGGTGAAAGGTTGATGGGCGTTTGTGGAATCGGGCAAGGTATAGAATCGTCGGTGTGTGGGAAGTTAGTAAACAAACGATTCCCGATATACGATGCATAACCCGCCATATCGGGCATAGAGGAGTGTAATAAAAATGGACGAGGCATGGGACGATTGGGTGGTGGGCTAGTATTTTCTTGGAATGCCCACGGGTTGTTCGGGTCATAACCACGATTATGAGGATGCATTTTTCGTTTTGTAGAATAAGAATAGAGATGATTATAGAAGATGTGGAGTGTATTGTGGTTGAATGTGGTAAAAAAAGGAATAGAAGTGTGATATTTATAGTGAAAAAATAAAAAAAAAATAACATAGCCGTTGGCCAACGGCTAGTTTGGTTTGGCCAACGAGAACCCGCCATGTCATACTGATAGACCCGCCCCACGCCCGGCTTCAAACTCCCGCCCCTTGGGCTACGCCCCAACCCAAGCCCACCCGGGGTGGTGGCTTGGGCGTTTTCAGCCAACTCACGCCCCAACCCAAGCCCCATACCCCACAGTCTTACAAAAAATCAAAATCGACATTTATGTTAACATCAAATTGCAAACTATGTCATTTATTTTTTAGTAAATTACAAGTTTTGTTCTTTATGTTTGTCCCAAATTTCAGGCGCTGTCATTTATCTTTAAAATTAATGACTTTTGTACTTAATGTTTCAAAATGTTGCACGTTATGTCCTTTAGACCTAACTCAGTTAAATTTTTTTTGTTGAATCATATAACACAAGGGTATTTTAGTCTTTATACCCATTTATTTTAGTGTATTTTAATAAATAAAACCAAAATCATATTTAAAAACATAAATATATAAAAGAAACAAATATCTCTCTCTACATCTCTTTCACAGCCACCACAGATCACGATTGCCACCACCCTCTGGAGAGCCGTTCGATTCCGGCGATTAACAACAACTGTGATGGTGGAGCGATAGTAGCAATTAAGATCCATACAATTTTCAACAAACTATCTGATCACAATAAAACCTTAAAAAACAACCAATTTTTCACCTGTTTCAGGATCACTTTCTCCTTAAACCTCGGATCTTTCTCCAACTGCTTTCTCCTACTCCCAGAATTCCTAACCCTCTCCTCCACCGTCATATTCTTCGGAACCACGACACCCAAATAAACCAAACCAAAAGACCCTTCCCCCAACTTATCCGCAATCAAAAAATCAAAAGTTTTCAAATTTCTTCTCCCAGACAAACCGTCGAACACCTTTTGCGCAGTACCCAAAACATAAGCATCAATGGCACCAATCAAAACCCCAGGTCTAGCAGTCAAGTACACCCAAACCAACCCAGCAAAAACAAACACACCCCACTTCTCAAACTCTGGGAAATCATTAGTCACTTGTTGGAACTGATCATACCCTGTTTTGAAAACCGGAAATTGGTCCAAATGGAGTGTGTTTTCTAGCAAATCGTCGGAGATTTGGTTGAAAGATACGTTTATTTTTTGTAACCCCCCACCTTTCCTGTCGGTGTAACCTGAACCCCCACCTCACATGTCCACCATCATCGCACAACCCCCAACCTTTCAGATCTGAGACGAAGCACACAAAAATGGGAGCTGGGGTTTCAGATCTTCGTTCGGGTTTCAATATTTAGCCGGAAAAGTGATGCGTTGGTGGTGGAAATAACGATTGCAGCTTGGTTGTGATGGTGGTGTAGGCGGTCTCATTCGGTTGTGGGTAGTGGCGTACTTGCTCTGATGTGGTTGTGACAGTGCTAATATTGGTGAGGTGGTAGTGATTCTGGTGTGGTGGTGATGTAGGCGATCAGATGTGGTGGTAGTGATTCTTGTGTGGTGGTGATGTAGGCGATCAGATGTGGTGGTAGTTTGGTGTGGTTTTGGTAATAATTGTGTGGTTATGTTGTTTTAGAGAGAGGGATAGAGAGATGCAGAAGAGAGAGAAAGAGTTTTGTTAGAACATATTTTATAATTAAATGATAAAATTACAAAACTACCCTTAGCTGCCTACAAAAATTACAAAAATACCTTGATTTAACAGAAAATTTTAACTTGGTTTGCCCTAAAGGACATAACGTGCAGGATTTTGAAACATTAAGTACAAAACTCATCAATTTTAAAGGTAAATGACAGCGCCTGAAATTTGGGATAAACATAAAGGACAAAACTTGTAATTTACTCTTTATTTTTTAAACGTGTAAAAAAATGTACTTGATTTTTGCAAACCCTTACACGTTATGTCCTTTAGCTCTAACTCAGTTAAGTTTTCATGGTTAAATCAGGACAAATGGACCCCACATGAGGGTATTATTGTCTTTTTCTATCCTCATACAATAACTATTTTATTTAAAAAGAAAACTAGAATTTCGTTCGCCGCGCATTGCGCCGGCGGGACAAAGTGTTAATATCAAATCAAACTCGCCATGTACACGACATATTTGGTGAGTTTATGAATAATTCCAAGCATATGTTTATCAATTTCAACAGAATCATGTAGATGTATGGATAACAAATTATGAAATCAAAACTTTGTTTCATTCATAGTAAATTTGTTGGCTTATAAACAGAATCCCCACAAGAGCACAGACTGTCATTAAAATGATAGAAAACATTCAGCACCCCTAACATTAATTTCTCTCCTAACTACTTTAGAAATAAACCTTAACAAATGATGAAAACTTTGACATATATAAAGATTTTTTGTTACTCGTATAGTCGTATAGGCACACCTGGGCCATATTTAAAAGCCCAAGTCCTAACATTAATTTCTTTCCTAACTACTTTAGAAGTAAACCTTAACAAATGATGACAACTTTGACACATAAAGATTTTTTGTTACTCGTATAGGCACACCTGGAGCTGTATTTAAAAGCCCAAAAGCCAACGGCCAGTCTTTCACTATGGCCGCGCAAAAGATCTACTTTTGAATCATCAAATTACATGATTTCTTCCATCTTTTCATAAAGGCCATTCAAAATTGAATTTATTTCTTTTCCTTTCCTTGAGGATGGTTATTATCAACAGTAAGAAATGCATGAATGCTCCCCTTCACTACCCAGGATCAACTATAACCCCTTTTTCTCTCATTGCCATTTTCAACTTTGCAACTTCATCCCCATTTACCATTATCAGCATAAAAATTACATAAAAGTGTATAATACCCGACATTTATCCATTCATGTAGATCAATCTGATTTTATAGGCATTTCTCTAATAAACATGAAAGCTTCTTTAAGTTTTCATGCACGCGAAAGTAAATCAACTACGCAAGCATAATTTTTGAGGTCAGGGACAATACCATAATTTTCTGTCATAATCTTGAAATACTCTAATGCGTGTTCTACCATACCGGATCTACCACATACACATAATAAATGTAAGTGGGTCAGGTTCTACATCTGATTTGATCATTTTGTAAAATAAGTCAATAAGATGAAGTTGATAGTATTAAAAAAGAACAAACTCCTCACCAATGGTCAGCATCAGGATCAAGAGACAAGGCTGCCCTTAGAGATAGGGAAGCAAGCTGACCTACAGGCTACTTCTGTTGCTTCTTCAAGATCAAGAATCTTTGTTCTCCTAACCAATGCACCTTAAAAACAAAAAAAAAATTAAGAAAACAATAAGAGTAAAGATTGTGATTCATGAAACTGTTGTGATATGTATACCATGAAAAAAGCAAGAGAAGAATCCAAACAGGTTTCCTTATAGCAACGAACTACATCAACATCCAACAGTACCAACTCCATCACCAAACTTTTGATTAGTCATTAAAATAATAATAGAAGCGCATATGAATTACGATTAAAAATAATAAAAATTATGAACGGTTGTCGGAAATCCAGACCTATACCAGATCTTCTTCCTGACTTCCTTATCACCTACACAGAACGTAATCGTATCCTCACGATGCCGTTCCATCTCTCTGCTCTGGTTTTTGTAGATGATTTCCAACATAATTATGCAGTGCAATCATCTACTAAAAAAACCTGCAAAATCAACAATCGAGCACTCCAAAACAATAAAAAGAAAAGAATTTAACTATGAAATTGTTAAATAGAAAACCCTAATCGGAGTGAAATTCTAGTGCAAGAATTGGATGGGTTTTGGGGGAGGAATGAGAAGCCTCATGGGGTTTTAACTTTTAAAGGGTTTTGTTGTAGCTTCATCCCGCCCAACCCACGTAGCCGTTATGAGGTGATAATCTTACTGCATCTCTCTCCTGAAGAAAAAATTGAGGGTGTAATGAGGACATGGAGAAGAATGTCTCCAACTTACCAAAGTGAAATGTAGGGTGACAAAGAAAACACAAAAATACAAACCCTTAAACATAACCATAAAAGCACAAAACACATATAAAGCTTAAAGTACAACCTATAATGCAACAAAATGTTGCAAATTATAGGATACGATGTGGTCGTCATTGACCCCGAGGTGAGTCACCCACCCCCCAAAGAAGCCAACATAGGCTGGAAGCCCTGAGTTGACATTCACCTCTCAAACACTCCTGATGTTAAGACCCCCACGCATCGTGCATCTGTAACATTCCTATTTTTATATAAGAATAATAGGTTTGGTTAAATTTATTAACCACTAGTAACTAGTAACTAGTTTATTTTTAATATAAATATTCAACCCAAATAGTTTTAAAAACTATTTTATATATATAGTTGGTTGAAATATTATATTAATTAATTGGCCTGTATATACGGGTAACCTTTTTATTAAAATAAAAGTATATAAAAAACTTATAATTAGACAGGTAGCTTACGGGTAAGTTGACTGTAAGAAATATGAAGTACCTGGACGGGCCCAGGAACCGTTTAATAATTAAACTATAAAAATACATTATACTTGGACCTACTCCATTTTTAATGAAATTTAGACCCAAATGTAGATATAAATATTCTCGTTCTATTAACATATTTATTATTTTCTAGAACGCCATATTTTATAAATTATAAGCGCCAATAAATGAAGCAGCTGAATTAATTATAATAATAATAATTAACCTACAAATTGAAATTTATTTTGTGTATACGTGTCTCTGTATACCAAACGAAAAGATAAGAATAAAACAATATTTAAATTTTAATTATTCTACATGGGGACGAGTGGCATCAAACTTTTAGGTGGCAATTAAAGGGTACACCTCAATGAACATAGTATAAATAGGAAACTCATCACCTTGCTCAGTAGCTTTCACTCTAAGTCTCCCCCACTATAGAAATCTACTTTTTATTTTATTTTTCATCTATAATAATAATAAAGCCCTGCCTCGTTTTAAGTGTTTTAACTCCCGATCACCGCTACCTTTTCCGATTGATCTGAGCCTCATAACGTATGTCATGGCTCTGCCCGACTAAGTTGTTGGGATTCGGTCTCGGGACATCGGGACAAGGTTGAATTAGGGGTACTATACTTAACACAAATGCATTATATATATATATATATATATATATATTTAGCTTAGAAGTTATACCCAAAATTCTACCAGGAGGTTTTCTAGTTGAACTCTAAAGTTACAAAGTGGGTCTATTTTCTTTTCTCATCATTTTATTCCCTTTTTGTCCCAAACCATAACAACTCTCACCAAAACTATTATTTATTATTATATTTTGTTTACTAGAAAACCTTAGTTAAGACCCCTAAGTAATCCTACATAAACCACTAAAATTTTCAGAACAATTGGAATCAGGATCAGGGCCCCTAAAACTCAGGGGGGTATTTCCTCTTGACGATTATCCACATAATTTGTTGTCCAATTCAAATTTATCATTTCCGTCGACTCAGCTGAGTTACAAACACACGTGGCTACCCTATGTTAAAACCAACCCGTCGCGCCACGCGACAGCCTCTCGCGCCACGCGAGGGAGCTGTTTTTCAGATATAAATAGAGGGGTGTGGGACTTAGAATTCTGCGTTGGAACGACGAACAAATTTGTTTTACACTTCTAGATATCATCTGATTACTACTAAACACACACAGCACTAGACGCTGCCGCAATAACAGGGTATTAACTCGATCGCTGCTACGATTCAATATCCAATCAATTGAAACTATCCTTTGTCATTAGTCGTGATTCCGACAGGATGTTTGAGTACCACCCGAACTCGGGGAATACTCTGTCATTCGTTGTGAATCCGATGGATGTTTAAGTGATTGCACTTTGTCATTTGTCGTGAGGGTTTTAATCTCGTGAGTTATCGTAAATGCTGTATTAGTTACTTACCGAGTTCGTGTGCACTAGGTTACAAGACAAATCTATAGGCTAAGCTATGCCCGTATAAATCTGCATGCTTATAATGTGAGTCATTCTCTTTTTATCAAATTTCTTTACAAAAGTATGTTTAATTTCAAAGTTATAATTACAGTGATTAAGTTTTTGTAATCACCAAATTACAGCCGGTATGTGGGGTTTTGTATACATTACTTAATAATCTTCACCATTGGACAACGGGGTAGCCAATGGGTGATATGACCATAGTCACAGAAACGAGTCGAGTGACAAATACCGTGGGTAGTTGGTTGATATCTGGAAACATTGTAATCTCTCTTAATACTGTAAATTATAACAAACGTGTCATTTTAGTAAATAGAATGATTCACCAGTATTTCCTGCTGACAAAACCTTTTTAAAACGCGTTTCAGGTAATTACAGTAGATTGGAGTAAGAGTTGGATCCGGCACTGAAGGGCTTCAAGAAGTGGCTTATTTTATTAATTAAATCAAATTAAGAAATACTGTTTTATGTAATCAAATTTATCTTTATTAAAGCTACCATTGTAAAACATGGGTTTATCCCATCTATTTAATAAATAAAATCCGGTGTTTTCTAAACTCTGATATTTTTCCTAACTCACGGTCCTGATGAAATTTCCGCTGCAATATCTTTCAAAATAATCACCAGTACCACTTGGCTGTTCGCGGCTCCCGATTCCGTCCAGGGTGGGTCGGGGGTCGTGACAACATCTACTAAGAAATGGCCTGTAATTTTGTGGATGATCAAACCTCCTAATTAATGACCAAAGTGAACAAAATAACAATTACAGAAACCATCAAAAGTCGATTAATAATTCTTCAATTTCCTAAAAATTCATTAAACTACAATCATCACAACAAAAATCGAATCCGAGTAAACGGATAATTAAATATTGAATAACTTCATGAGATGCAAATTATAAACGCACCTAGATGGACAAAATTGGTAACCCTAACTCATAATTAAACCCAAAAGTTGCAAAATCATACTACACTCAAGACATGATAATCAAAATGCACACAACACCAAGACAAACACATTCTAGGGTTTTGATTCAAATAACACATCAGGAGTTGAAAATGCTTACCATATTACTTCCCAGATCGGTCACTTGAGAACTCGCCGGAGCTTCACCGGACTTCTGTAAAACCAAAAATAGCTTCAACGAAAACAACGTAAAACAATATAACTGAAAAAGAAACATGCGAGTGAATCGAGGCTTACCGGAATTCTTGTTGGAGTTAAATGGAGTCTCGTCACAACCCACCAGCATCACCATCATGACACCTTTGTCGGAGAGGTAGTTGTACCGTCTGAAAACACAACACCGCCTCTCTCTTTCTCTCTCTCTCTCTCTCTCTATCTTCGCACAACCGATATCAACATCGGATTCACCGTGGGGTAGACCACGCGCCTTGTGTGCCGTCACAGCTCCGTCGTGACTCCACCACCGTAGAGGTGGCTGGCCGGCCACCCTGCCTCTAGATTCCTCCCGGTATGTTTCTCAGACTCTCACATAGAAATGGACAAATGTATGAAACAAATTTTTTTTTTGAAAAACACCCCAAGCCGATGGTACAACCCATCAAAGCCCAAGGTAGTTGCTTATAAAAAAGCCGGTACACCTTATACTGCACAAAGTACAACTCGTATTGCACAAACTTGTTGCTAATTTATAGGTTATAATAAAACCCACCTACCCCACCCTGCCCTTTCTCTCTCCTTACCACCACCACCACCAGCCACCACACAATATAACAACCCTCCTACATATTTTCGACAGCCTAAAAATAATTAGAATGTCCCAAAACGTCCTAAAATACACTCCGTATACGTATAATAGTCCTAAATACCTTTAATTTAATAAAATAAAAATAAAAACAAAAATTAAGGGGTCGTCGCGGGGCGCGAAGACTCCCTTGCGTTCCTACGCGGGCCGCGACAGCTCGTGGTCAGGGCGAGCCCACAGGCCGCCACGTGGCAGCCTCGTATCACGCCTAGTGGCCGAATCAGCACAGCTAGGGCCTACCCTAGCTGACCTCGCGGGCCGCGAAGGCCCTAGAGGATAGCTACGCGGGGCGCGACGAAGTCCAAAATCAGCCCTATAAATTGAGGGCATCGGCTGTTCAGTCGACTCGCTCACACTTTTTCTCTCTCTCGACTTTCTATATAATTAAAGCTATTCTCGGGCATAATACCCCCTAAATAAATAAGTTCTGCCTCGTTGTAAGTATCATAACCCCGGTTACGTATTAGATACGCTGCCCGATTGATCCAGGGTTCCCTAACGGCTGTCGAGGTTCTGCCCGACGTAGTCGGTGGAATGCCGTCTCGAGGAGGGTGTTACTAATGTAAATATTGGGTTATTATACTAACGCGTGTGCATTTGTGTAATTTATATATAATCACCAGGAAACCCTAAAGGAAAACCTAAGACAGCAATGTGAGTAATCTCCTTTTTGCAAACTGTTTTTACAAAACCTCACACAATTAATATTATATTAAGCAGTTATTGAGTATTTGTATTCTACAATTATCGTAGGCATGTTGGGGTTTTGTATACAAAATTTGTTACTACATTGTGAGTAGTAACATGACCACAAGTCGGGTTGATAGTACCATTGGTGATAATTAAAGTAGATGGAAATAAATGTAATTAAGCGACCGCCCTCAATACTGTACAATGGTTTTTACTTAATTTGATTAAACTGAGATTCACTCACCAGTATTTCCCACAGACAAAATGTTTTTAAACGCGTTTCAGGTAACAAAATGTGAAAGCCAATTAGAAGTCAGCTGGACAGCACTGAAGGCTTGGAAAAGTGGCTATAAAGTTACCTAAAACAAAGAGATGTTTTATCCCTATGAAAATGTGTGTATTTAAAACTTAGGATTTTTCCCCACGTGTTTAATATTATAAAAGTGTGGTATTTTACTCTGATAAAATATTTCCTAACTACGGTCCTGATGTAATCTCCGCTGCCAAAATGATAAACCTAGATACTACCGAAACTGGTCGCGGCCGCCCGTTCCCGGGTTGTTAGGGGACGGGGGTTGCGACACACAACCACCACCGCAACCCCCTTTTTTCAGTTTTTTTTTTCTCTCTCTCTCCTTCTCTCACACACACAACCACCAAGACCTGCCACCATCAACCATCCCTAGGGTTGTAAATGAACCGAACGTTCAGCGAACAGTTCTTGAACCGTTCGGCGGGAAGTTCGTTTATGTTCGTTCGTTTAATAAACGAACGAACATGAACAAGAAATTCCGTTCGATTAGTTAAATAAACGAACATGAACAAATGTCTCGTTCGTTCAATTGTGTTCGTGAACGTTCGGTAAGGTGTTCGTGAACATTCGTTCATTTTTTATGTTCGTGTTTTAATTAAAGATTTTTATACTTTCATATATTTTATCTATACTTTTTATACTATTAAACTTTTATTTATATCATTACCCTAACAATTAAACTAGGAAACCCTCTTTCACCTTGTTTATGCACCATTTCCCTTTCTTTTCTCATTATTTACATCGAAGAATATAATCTACATCCGTTCAACAATAAGGGATTCAAGTTCTAGTGCTACTCTCTGGGCCGTCCACCTTTATCCTTCATCGTTTTCGCCAAATTTATTTGTGTTCGCTTGTGTTCGTGAACCGTTCGTGAACACGCTCATTTCCTTAATGAACGAACACGAACATAAAATCTCGTTCGGTAAGTGTTCATGAACCGTTCGTGAACACATTTATTTCCTTAGCGAACGAACACAAACAAGGCCTCGTTCATGTTCGTTCAGTTCGTTTACAGCCCTAAGTCCATCCCCCACCATCAAGAAAACAAGCAGTCACATAACTTAATCAAATGTGTAAAATAACATAAAACAAAACAGGCACACCGATTGAGAACGAAAAGCCCTAGGTTTAGTTGCGTTATGTACCAATGTGGAAGATCCAAAATTGGTTATTACTGATAGCAATTTGAAGACTAAGATCCAAATAGGAATTCTTCAACAGATTGGGATCGAAATTGTATTATAATTTCAATTGCAACAACACACCGATTGAGTACTGATTCGTGTCTCTGTTACCTTGTTCTAGTGCTTCAATACTCTGTAATTGTATAAACTGGTAATGTAAATAAGTAGTATTTACTCATATGTTCATGATATCGAGCCATAAACCGGTTGTAGTTCAAACGACCGTTTAACCGTTTGCTAGGCTTATCTCGGTTGCAATCGTTGGACACCATCAACCTAGGGCACACCGATGATCTAGAGGTTGGCTCGTATGGTTTCGATTTGGGGGTGATCGGGATTAGAGGAGGCGGTGTGGGCCGGTAGTGGCGGGGGGAAGCTTGTGGTGGCTGATAGTGGTCGGGGGAGGCTTATGGTGGCTTTGTGTGTGTGAGAGAGGGGGGGGGGGAAGAGAGATAGTGGTAGTGGGTGGTTGATGGTGGAGGTGTGTGTGAGAGAAAGGGGG
The DNA here is from genome assembly GCA_030545235.1 of Helianthus tuberosus. Classification (NCBI taxonomy): domain Eukaryota; kingdom Viridiplantae; phylum Streptophyta; class Magnoliopsida; order Asterales; family Asteraceae; genus Helianthus; species Helianthus tuberosus. The sequence goes on from JARYGA010020663.1 coordinate 14,530, forward strand.
AGGAGAATGAGAAGGATGAGGAAGAGGGGCGGGGGACATTTTTTAATTTTTTTTAATTACTAATTTTCCCTGATTTAACCAAGAAAACTTAACTGAGTTAGGGCTAAAGAACATAACATGTAAGGGTTTGCAAACATTAAGTACGTTTTTTGCACGTTTTGAAGATAAAGGACATAGTTTGCAATTTGGTGTTAACATGAAGGACGATTTTTGTAATTTACTCTTTGTAAAATACATTATATCGTACTAGCTTACAATCTCATATATTACATACACTGTCACACCCCTTTCTAAGGCGGAAGCACGAGGTGTGATCTTGAAAGGTTCTCATTGAATACGAATGGTAAACATACTACATGCTCATAAAATAACTCCAAATGCCATTAACATTACATAGTTAAAAACATAGCATAAGTTAAGTGTTTACATCACAAGATAACATATATGTCTGAAAAGTTTACAACTTTATTTAAAGACGAACATCAAGGTTTTGATTCTTATATCCCACACAAGATGGAATATAGTAACCAAATCCTACAAAAACAGGCATCGGAGTCTTGACACGACATGACTAAAACAAAAGCGACATCCTGGAGCAAGAGTAAGACCGCACGCACATCCACCTTAGTTACCTGAAATACATGTGAGTTTTGGAAAATCGTCAACATCATGTTGGTGTGAATTCATGCAGTTTTTGTGTAAACATTTAAGCATTCGTTGTAGAAAACATGGTATGTAATTGTATGAAATAAGTACTTCTGTAAATGTAAGGAATACGAGATCGCCAATGGTTAGCTAGGCCATTAACATGTGTAACGACATAGGAAGCATCCAAACCATAGGCATTTTTACTTGTCGATTCACGACTAGAGACACAAAAGCACTGCTTGGTAAAAGAGTGGCCAGGAGTGTGGTTGCCTGAAACCCATTAGATATAACCTTTTGTTCCGCGGTCTTGGTATGTAACTGATTAATGGTGCTTATGGCACCCTATACGTCACATGATCTATAGTATCATTCCTTAGTTTTTGTAATCAACATACCATATTACATGTATTTTCCCCAAGTTTAGAAAACAAGTAAAAGTTTAAAAGTGGGGACATGAACTCCCAACTTTGCGTATCCTGCGCCGTAAACTTCACCGGTTGGTTTTGTAGCGTCGTGACCTATACGTATTCTATTAATGTTAGTCACTAGACTTGTATCACACAAGTACAAGTCACCATCTTTTGTTTATGTATATGTTCTTTGTATGTTCAATCTTAGTAAGGGTCGTGCCCTTGTTTGTCGGGTCTTGCCCGTTGAATATATATTGTTTATTTGTAAATATATATTTCCCTTCTCAAATATATATTCATTTATAAAGTCTTTTTGTCAAGGTAATAAGTTGTTAAAAATAATTTATATTTTTAACTCTTCAAGTATGTTACTTATATTATTTTCCCAAGAATGAATATAAGTATTTTGTGAAATAATATTTTCAATATTATTTTGGTACAAGTATTCTTAGGAAAGTATACTTGTATTTTATGTAAATACTTGTGAATTTTTGTATTATTCACCAAAAATCAATACTTTGATTTTTATTACTTTCCGGAATTATATTTCTTAAAAATAATGTATTTTTAAGACTTGTATGAAATATATATATTTTTTCATGCTATAAAATATATAGATGGTTATTCTTGATATCCACCCGATTTTTGTATAAATTCAAATACTTTGTATAGGTTATATATTTGTCCAGAAATATATATTTAAGTCTATAAATGTCCAAGTTCAATAATATGTTAAAGAATATATTTTGTAAATATATTTTCTTGTATTTGTCCATGTATTTCCTTGTGAGGAATTTTGTATACTTGTATGCTTATGTATTTGTATGTGTATTTTTGTATTCATACTCATTGAGAGTATTTAGTGTATTTTCAAGTCCCTAATACACTACTACATATAATACACAAAATATACACTTAGCACAAAATTTGGTGATCACTAAATATATATTTTCCCTAAAAATATACATACTTAATAATAATTTTAACTTGAAGAAATCATCGTTTCTTAACTTGTAATTTATTACAAAAATTAGGGAAACCTTGGTAAATATTTTTAGATGAATTTTTAGGGAATAAGTTTCACCAAAACTTATATTTTTCTAAGTGTTCAAAATTTTATAAAATTTTGACATAGTTTCCCCTAAAAATGGAGGTTTCCCATGTTTTCAAAACATATGTTTATTTTCTTTTGAACACCAAGAACACATTTTCAACAAAAATCATCAACATCATAGACTAATTTCTTCATATGAAACATCATGGTGAACTTGATTTTTGTTAAAAATGTGTAGTCTTTTAGATCTACACCTTACATAAGATGATATTTCCAAAAATAAGTGTTCTTGAGTATTTCTACAAACTTTTATGAAACTTTATTTCATTAACCAACTCATCCATGAGTTTAATGATCTTTAAAGTTTGTAAATCATGTTCTAAAACCACTTTTATGTTTATTAGAAAGATCATTATTTTTAACACCATGTTTAACCATGGATCTTTCAAGATCCATGCTTAATAACTTTAGATCTTTCAAAAATAAGCCTTATGTTAACTTTTTAACAAACTTTCCATGAGATTTAGTTTCAAAAATTAGTTCTATACACACTTTATTACTTCAAAATTACAAGATTATGCATAGAAATTCTTATTTCAAGTTCACATCATGCTTCATATGTTCATCTTCAAGTTTAACCATGGATCCTTCAAGATCCATGCTTAAACTTGTTAGATCCAAGCTTTAACATACTTGATCTAAACATAAACACAAGATATAACACCAACAACTTCATTACATACACTAAAAATTCATGTAATCACTTGATTTCTTCATAAATATGTTAGATCTTTTCATTTTTAACATTAGAAGTTAAGTTGTTTAGATGGTGAAACTTGTACATAACATAAACATGACTTATTTTATTGATCAAGAAGCTTAATACTAGCTCTAATGGCTAGGGAAGTGGCACAAGAATGAAGATGATGATCAAGGAAGAAAATGAGAGGTTAAAAGCTCCAAGGTGAGGTCCTTCCACTTCTAGCACCTTACACCTTCTTAGATGGCCTCCATACACCTTCTAGTAAGCTTGGATTGAAAGATTGAAGCTTGAAAATGGTGGGTTGTGTGTGGGAGTAGTGAGCCGAGACCAAGGGGAGTTGGGAGGAAGAAAATGATGAATTTTTTTTGTTAAATGGACAATGTAAACTTTCTAATGGTCTTATAGAAGAATTCTCCAACATGAAATCTTCTTTAGAGATCATATGCACCAATTTAGGGGACAAGATCAAATAAAATAATTAAAAGTGAAGTGGGGCCCATAGGGTCCGACCATGGTGAAAGGGGGGGTAAAGTGTAAAATTTGGGAAGTTAAGGGATTAAAGTGCAAACGAGGGGGCTTAAGTTAGTTTAAGTGTGTTTATGTGTTTTTATGACTTTTAAGGTGTTCTAGCATCAATAAAAGTTTAACATCATAAAAACATTACTTCTAGTCAAATTTTGATGTCCCGGTTATTGTCCGGTTGTTCGGTTCGTTACGGTTCGTTAACGTGCTGAATTGCGCAGTTTCACTAGGTATGAAGCACCTTTTGTGACAGTTTCAACTCCCAACACTTTGTAAGTTATTTTGGACAATAAAACATAAATTCTTCATGATATTATTGTGTTAAATAGCGGATTATAGCTGACTTATGGCTGTTTTATGCTGAATTCTGCATTTAAAGTGCGTTTCGGGTGTCTTTTAGTGCATAGTTTAGCTTCCGGAAAGTTTATATGTTAACCCTTGTATCCATACTTGGGTTTTAATGTATTTTAGATGTTGGACCTATTTCTAGGCCCTAATTCTATTATCTGACTATTTTCTGCAGAATTGCTGACACAGGGTGTCTTACTAATGAGTTTACTAGTCTTTCTCACGCAACGCTAAAAGTAATGCATAAAGCAATATTTGAAGTATAAAACGTGCAAGAATTCACATATATAGCATGTAATCAGACAATGTTGACATTTAATCACATAATTACAGATATTAAATAATAATTAAACTGTACGGAAATTACCGGTTTTGTGCCAGTTGTCACATACACAGGTTGAATATGTGATAAATTATGAAAATGAAAAGAAAATGTTTATAATAATGTAATATACACTTATAATTACATAAGCCATATTTATAAATATGCCTATAGAAAATCACACAACTTCAAATACTACTAATAATAATAACAATTTCGCAACTTATATGATAATAACTAAACATATTTATAACCACGCGTATACATAGCTAAGCATGATATACACTCAACATATTAACTTTAAAAAGTTGATTAAAAAAATAAAATAGAGTATTTTAATACATAGACATATACATATGTAGTTTATATTTTTAATATTTTTGTTTAACAATTTAATACAAGTTATTGTAAATTATGTAAGTTGGAGTTGTTTAATTTACATGAATGACTAAGACTTACAATATTTTATGTTATATGACATTGACTTTCATCTGGTTTTATGTCAAATCTATGTTTAATCTTTTTTCTTATTTTACTACATAGGGATCTATCTTTATCTATATCTACATCTATACAATTTAAAGTTCTTAAAATTATAATTCAAATTTTGAATTTGAAGTAATTGAGGAAGTCAAAGATTGTTTCCAATTAAGGAATTGAATCTACTTGGGAATTGTTCATTGATCAGTTTTCTTTGTTTTTACTTCTTCTTTTAACTGGTTTTGAACTATTTATCAAAATAGAGATTGTGTGTTAAACATGCTAATTAAGGTATTGGACCTACATGTTTCTTAAAATGCTTGATGAGGGTAAGTCTAATCACTTTTTATCAGACCGAAAGAGATGAAAGTTGTTACTGATGATTTCATAACATGCATGGTTTTTAGTATTTACTCATCACAAACATGTGAGCATGTTTTTCTCCTTTCATTTATAGTACTTTTATCCTGTTTACTTATAAGTGGAAATGGTCTGTCGATGTGATGACACGGTACGACCCTTTTATTCATTGCTCTTATTGTTTACATTAACATCTTTTTTTAACAATAAATTATCCACATCGACTCATTGCACCTTCCCATTAGAAGCTTGGTCCCACTAAGTGTCACACCCTGACTTTTTGCGGAAGCGTGATTATGTGTGACTTGCTTAATATCATTGCATTCAATCATAACAACAACTATATGATAAAACCATAGATGATCATCCATTAAATAAGTTTAAAACTCCACGAACATCATTGTTTGAAACATAGACTTCAAATTCAAATTTTACAAACCATACGAATTGTTTAGAGTTCCATAAGGACTCATCAAAAGACTCTAAGTAAACCAGGCTTTAGAAGATGTGTCTCATCCAGGATAAGACACACTAACCAAACCATAAGACAACGGATGACGTCCTTTATTCTTAATGCTACTTGAAACATCCAAACGCCCGCCAGATCCACTTTTAATTCCCTGAAATACATGTAGTTTAAAAACATCAACAAAAGTTGAGCGAGTTCATGTGTTTGTTTGTGTGTATGAATAAAACCTTGTAATCATTGTATGTATGTATTGTAAATCCTGGTATGAAAGCAAAACAAGGACACATATCAATTAATGGTTTGCAAGGCCATTAACATGCGTGCAACGGCGTCGGAAGGCTCAAACCTATCAGATTTTGTACCGGACCTCCGGCTGTAAGACATAGTCACCTCATGGGACAATCCCCGGTCCACATGGGTGTGGGCTCGCTACACCCAAATAGATCTATCACTCATGCCCCTCGGTCCTAACACGAGGATTAATGGTCTTAGGAGTGCGCCTACCCATTCACATGATCTACTATGCAATCCTTAGCTAACCATACCAACTGTAATTGTTTGTAAACATTTTGTAACATGTACTTCATCCCCGAAGTTATAAAACTGAAAACAGTTAAAAGAAAAGGGGGACATGAACTCACTGTCTTGCGTTCTTCGTAACACCGTAACTCAAGGCTTCACCTTGCGTACACGACTACCTACAATGTACTAATGTCTATTAGACGAGCGGGCCGTGCCTTGATTTAGTATTAGTTACTGTCTTCGAGTTACGTTCTTTGTATCTTCAATATTATCCCATGTTATATAATTATTTGTTAAAATAATAAATATTTTAACTTAAATTATATTTATTTAATTTTGGAATAATTGTTAAAACAATATATATTAACTTGACACTTTCCACGTAATTATACATGTATTTCCTTCCCAAGGATGGGTGTATTCGTATTCTTGTATTTGTATATTTTTGCCATGTATTGGGGTCGTATTCCGATGTGTATTTATACGTATGAGAATACGTATTTTTATTGTATTCATTAAGTATTCTTATACTCAATTTCGTATTAACTTTTCCGAAATATTATCTTTAATAAAAGTTCACCAATATATATTTCCAAAATATATATTTTAAGAAATATTATTTATAATTTTCCTTTGGCAAAAATATTTGTATTTTCACATAAGTTCCAACAATAATATATTTTCAAGTCTATCTTAGAAAATATATATAAACTTATTTTTCTCCAAAATGATATATTTCATATTTATGTGAGAAAATATATCTTTAACCCCAAAAATATTGTATTTCATGTTTGTTGAGAAAATATATATTTCTTTCAAAAATAATATATCTTCTAAAAATTTCAAGAAAAATATATTTATACTTGCAAAAAATAATATATTTTTCCCTTGTAAAAAATATGACATATTCTTGTAATAATTGTAAAAATCATATTTTTGTTCTCTTGGTGTCCAAAATATTATTTACCAAAACATACTTACGAATAAACTTTCCAGAATATTTTGTAAATTATATTACTTGGTTCGGTTTCATCAATATTCTGTGTAAAATGTGTATATTCATATTCTTGGAATTTGGTAATATTTTGGATTGTAATTTTTGGTGTTTTAGTGAGTTATATTATTTCAAGTCCTAAAATAATATAACTAATACACATAATATACAAATAATCACACACATGGTGACTTCTAAATATATATTTTCCTAAATACATATTTAGTCACTTTTATTTATGAAAACCAACATCCAATATTTGTATTTTTGTAACAAAAAATTATGGCAAAGTTTATGTAAAAATTCATGGTTTAAAATACACTTGTAAATATTTGTTTGGAAATATTTTCTAAGTGTTTAAATTTTAGAAAAATTTATCCATAGTTTTCCCTAAAAATGGAGGTTTCCATACCTTGAAGGTATATCATTTTCTTTTGTAAAATCAACACAATCAATTCACAATCGTCAACAAACAATCTTTGCTTACCAATTTTGCCAAAAACAAGCATAATCTACTACTTCATGAACTTGAAAATTTGTAAAAATTTGTAGTAACTTACTAGTGTTCTTAGTAAGCCTTGTTACCCTTTAAAGCGTGGTTATTTATTTATAAATCATATTCTTGAAGGATTTAGACTTTCACAACTTGTAAAAATGATTTTTCTACAAATCAATCTTTTGAATTTTTCTTGTTAACAACTTATTTCTACACTTGTTTTAACCACCAAAAATAAGGTTTGTTTATGTAAGAACCAAGATCAAGTAAACCTTGTGTTTTTAACTTGGTTCCTTTGAAAAACCATCCATGAATCTTTAGATCTACAAGTATTACAACTTACTTTGATCATTATTTTTCAAGAAAACCACATGCCCTTTCAAGTTCATGTTTCTTATGAGGATGATCTATGATCCTACAACACTTTTCATCCTCTCATCTTGCTAGATTATGTTTTTAATCATGATCTAGCAAGATCATATGATGATCAACATCATTTTCACAAGTAATCAACAATCATCATGCATAACAACTCATATTCATCAAGATTTCTTATGTATTCAAGCTTATGTTCAAGTTCTTTTCTTGTGATTCTTAGTGTTCTTCAAGATTATCATTATGTAACATCTTTTAATAACTTAAAATAGAAGTAAAATAGCAAGATCAAGGTTCTTACCACTAGCTCAAGGCTAGGGATGATCAAGAGAAGAAAACAAGTGGATAAAAGCAAATGAACAAGGTCCTTCAACTTCTCCAAGCTCCTAGCTCCTTTGTATGTCTTCTAACTCACTTGTATAAGCTTGGAATGGTTGTAGGATGGATGAAAATGGTGAGTGTGTGTGTGTTGGTGTTCGGCCGAGAGCACAAGGAGAAGAAGGAGAAGGTTGTGTGTGTTTTGATATGTGTAGAAATGAAGCTATGAACTTAATGTGCATTCTTATAATCCATGCTCATGTATTATCTCATGTATAAAGTGTTTCCAAAGTTAACAACAAGGATCTATTATAAAATTAAAACAAATCATCATGTGGGGGCCATGTTGGCCGATTTCATAGGTGGGGGGGGGGGGGTATGTAGACTAGGTTTGTAAACATTAGTTAGTTTAGGGTAAAAATGTAAGTATCTAGTTAGTTACCCTAGTTACTAGATATTTATGATGTGTTATGATGTTCGGGGACCATAACTAGCTTGGTAATGTTAAAACAGTGCTTCTAGTGGAAATTTGGTGTTTCAGGTAGTGTCCGGTTGTTCGGTTGGTTACTGGTTCGTTAAGGTGCTAAACTATGCAGTTTAGTGTGCTTTATGTACCCTTTTTTGACACTTTTGATTCCCGACACTTAGGAAAGTATTCAGGACCATTTAACCATTTTTCTGCATGATTTTAGATTGTTTAAATGCTGATTATTGCTGAATTTTGCTGAATTAAGCACATTATGTGAGTTTTAGGCACTTTCTGACACTTAAACTATCTCTAAAAAGGCAGTTTTGTGATCCTTACTTTCCTACACACTATACTAGTGTAAGACTTGGTTTCTGGCTCATTCTGTGTCTCAACACACTGTCTGTCTATGTACTGAACTCCGTCAGCATATTTCTGATTTATCTGATAACTGTGCTAACTATGTTTCGTGCATTATTTAAGTCAAATAAGCTTTCATGCAATAATGATATGACATTAAGCAATATGTGATGCACGCGTATGTATATGGCAATAATCAGAAAACAATTCAACTCATTATTTGTAATTCAGCACAGTCATTAAGCACTAATCATAGTTTAATAGTTGTACGGATACCTGAAATTTTGACAGTTGTCACACTAAGACCAGATGATCGTTCATTACAATAGGTCCCACACTGACACAGAGAGTGACATGACGTTCAACCAGAGAAAACCCCATAAAGACCTCCTAGCCAGTTGAGTGCTCCCACCCAAAGTGCAATGGGTGGGACTCGAACCCGAGTCTCAGGGGAAAAACCAGGATGCCTCAACCATTTTACCATGGCATCATGCCATTAGGATTGAGATTGTTGGTGTATGAAGGCCACCGAGTGATTGGCGAATAGGGGTGGCAAAGGTTGTAACTATGTGGCAAAGGTACACCCCCCCCCCCTTGATGGGAATGGAAGGGAACATGATGAGATGGATGTGGTGATGTGGATGTTTGGGGAGTGCTACACCACATCCCATAGCCCACCTCACGCCACCACCACCAAGGCAACTCGTCCTCAACATTATTCGAGATTTCCAGCCATTGCCAACTCCACGTTTCACATTGAACCACCTCACAATCATACCACTGTGCGCTGCCATTCATCCTACGGCGTTTTCTTTTCTCTTTCTACATCGCCAGCATCCCCACCTTCTCCGACGATTGGAAACAACCGACGCCTTCATCACATTTTCGTCACCCCCACTTGTAGTTGTTCGAAGCGCCGGTTGGCAGTGGTTTGCAAGTGTTGGTGCATACATCTGTCGTCTTCGTCTTATATCGAGTCTTGGATTCGTTGTGGATTTAAACAAGTGTGACATCATCAATATGACATCATCGTGTGACATCATAATGATGACATCACAATAGAATGCACACATGAAGACAAAACAAAATATAGTTTATGTTGACCGTTTGAATGTGTTGTTAGTTTGAAGTGTGTAACCGTTTGTAGAGATCACCGTTTGAAAGTGGTGACCGTTTGAAGCATGGTATGCCATCTTCAAACGGTCAGGGTTCTCCCTATAAATAGGCTTCAAACTTTCATCATTTGTAACGTTCTAGTTTCCGACGCCGAGGTGCTGTCGAGGTGTCTCCAGATTGTAAATTGTTCAGAGATTAATATACGAGACATTTAATAGTGAATACAAGGTAAACGAAGACTGAATCAATGAATTCCGCCTCTGATTCGGTCTGAGCACTCTTCTGATCGACTCGTTAGGTCGTTTCACTATCCTACATGTGGTATCAGAGCTCAGGAGGAAGAGTTCTTACCGTTTAGCTCGTTTTCGCTAGCAAATTCTGATTTTCTACACCTTCTTTCACAAAATTGATACTTTTCACGGTTAAAATCGGCTAAAACTTTCACAATGTGTGCGTAATTGTGTTTTAACAAACCCTTGAGAATATCAGATCAAAACTCGAAGTAAAACTGGTAAAAATGGCTTGAAAATTGGTGACCGTTTGAACGAGCCTAGCACTTGTCCGTTTGAAACTGGACTGACCGTTTGAAATCTGCAACTGACCGTTTGAATCTAACCTGACCGTTTGAAAGTTGCCATCGTGACCGTTTGAAACATGGTTCCTATTTGAAAGTATTTCAGTATTTCACGTGATTGTACATTGAGTTGTGTGAACCGTTTGAAAAGGTTCATCGATTCATGTGATTTGTCAGGTCTTGTTATTTGTAGTGCATGTGATCATATTAAAAAAAACTAGTGACAGTTGCATGAAATTCTAGTTTCATCGGTTCATGGGAAATCTTAAAAGCACAAATTGTTGTCAGCTGCATGTTGTCGGGTGCATGCGATGTGTAGCTTTATCTGATTGTCTATTTAAAAAAAAAAAATTCACGTGATTAACATTGAAGATGTCAACACAGTGAATATATTTAGTCTAATCATTGTGTCTTGTGATTCAAAATAGTCAGACATTGTGACAGCCCACTAAAGTTGTCATTTTGTGCATGAGATAAATCCACTACATAATATCGGCCCAATCACAATTATCTCATTGTTTGTTTGTCGGGTTAGTGGATTTTGTGGTCCAGTCATATTCATTGGATACTCGAGATTGTTTGGACATTTTCAACAGTTAAAACATTAAATCATTAACCGGCTCATGTGCATACATACGGCCCATTGATTTCTCTGGTATACAAGTCTCAGCCCACTAGTTTTTGAGGTCCTATTAGAATTGAGATAGGCTTTAAAGTTGTCGGCTAGTTGTTTTAATTGTTCATTTGCATGTGATTTGTTCTAGATTTTGTTGACCATTTATGAATATAAGTGTTCAATTGAGTGTTTGAAAAGGACTGTTTTTTTAAAAACGGGTTTCCAAATCATGGATACTAATTTCTTTAATATGGATAGTGAAACAATTAATAGAATAAATGTATTAATGAAAGAGTTTGACTCATTTTCAGGTTGTCCAGGAGAAAGTACAAAGAGTATCATTGAGAGGTATAGCCATCTTGTTCGATCAATGTCTGAGAAGCGTATTCAGAAAAGTCCAAATGAATGGGTTGAAAGATTGGCCAATGCCATACCTCAACAAGAGTGGGGTACATATCTTTTGGATTTAAAAAGAACTGGAGAATACTCTAGATTGACAATTTGTCAATTCATTAAGAAACTTGAAGAACAGATGGAGAGAAATGCTGAGAAGAAGAAAAGTCAAAGTGGAAAATTAATATTAAAGAAGAGCAAGAGTAAAGGTGTCCAAGTGGGAGAGGAACAGACTGAAGAGATTTCAGTGATGAAGGATGAAAAGAAATCTGCTGATAAACAGATTCTTAAAATGAAGGAAAATTGTGAGAAGCTGAAATCTGAAAATGTTAAACTGTTAAGTGATTTGAACAGTTTGATATTGAAAAACAAGATTTTGAAAGAGAAGGAAAAAGAATTTGAAAATGAAAAATTAAAATTTGAAAAATATTTTCAAAGTCAAATGAAGATTTTAGAAGATGAGAAATCTGCTATTTTTAAAAATAATCTTGAAAAACAGATTGAAATAAACTCTCATCTTCAGAAAATCATTCGACTTGAAAATAAAGCTGAAAAAGCTCGGATTAAAATCAAAGAGCTTGAAGAGAAATTGAAAGGTTTTGAGACTTCGTCATCAACACCAGATTATCCATGTCCAAAACCGATCAATTCCGTTCCAATAAGTGACTATGTCACAAACTTTGACAAAGTCAAGGTTGAAGATTGTGATGAGAAAACTGATGATGAAAATGAGGAGTTTTATTCAGCAGACGAGTCTGAGACAGAGTCTGATGCTGAAAATGAGAAAAAGAAAATATTTTTAAAATTAAAAGAAAAATTTCAAGAAACTGTTCTGCAATCGACTGAAAAGGGTGAATGCTCTACGCAAAAATCTTTGAAGAAGAAAGTGGAACAGAAACAAAAAGTAAAAAATTCAGAAAATGGTCAAAACAAGAATAAAAGCTCATCAGTTCAATCATCCAATCATTATAAAAAAAATCACAAAAATCTGAAAAACAAAACTAAAAAACAGTTGGTAATGAGTGGTGCAGGTTTGACCACAGTGCTTCAAAGCCAAATCCAGTTTTCAAGAGGAGTGATGATCACTACAAAGCCAGACAATGCTATGATCTGAATGTTTGGACTGAAAATGGTGATTGGTACGATAACATAGTGTGTTACACTTGTGGTGTGAGAGGACACATTGCTGTTAACTGCCAAAATCAGTGGTTTGAGACGAGGAGATGCTTTGAATGCCATATCAAAGGTCACATTGCCAGAGATTGCCCAATGAGATCAAAGGGAAGATCGAGGGCTGAATCTCAGAAAATGGCAAAGAAATCAGTCAATGTCAAGCCCAAGGAACAGAAAGTTCAAGAACCTAAAGTTCAAGAACAGAAAGTTCTAAAACCGAAAGTGAAGCTTTCGCAGAGGCAAAAAGACAGACTGAGGAAGAAGAGGAAGAAGGCGAGAGAGTATCTCGAAAGAATTTTGTCCTCGGATACAACTAGTAAAACAGATAAAAGTTCTGATAAATCATCTTGCTCTCCAAAGAACAACAAATCAAGCAAAACGCATTCATCAGATACAAATCTGAGGACGAAAGAGGATAAGAAGAAGAAGAAAGTTGATGGTGATGAATTTGTTTCTTCGGAAACAAAGGAGCCACATGTCGGCGATGAATCTGGCTTATCAAAGTCAGACAAGCCACATTCAGGCAATGAATCTGGTATGGTAAAACCAGAAGAGCCATGTGTTGAGGTAAAAAATGAGAATTCTGGTCTAACAATGGATGATGCAAATTTTCCACCATTGTTGAACAAGAATTCCAAATCACCCAAGGACCGTCAGGCTTGGGTGAATCTGTTTAAATGAAAAACCTGACTTGCCGGAGTTCCCAGGTTGGTAAGCGTGGAACATGAATCGGCATATTTCTTGAGAAATTCACGAATGTGATATTTCGACTTAAAAGTGGTAAATCAGGGACATTAAGTTGTACTTGATTTTCTACAAGTGACGTTTGTGGATTGATCTTAAAAATGTTAGTTTTTACAAATGGTTAAAGAAAACAAGGTGATGAATGATCCCCATGTTTGAGAAATGACTCACAAAACTAATTTTCCGGAAAAACCATTTTGATTAAAACAAACTTAAGTGTTTTGAAATCACTATGGGAAAATGTTTTGTTATCAGGGGGAGTTCTGATTGTTCAAGCCAAGTGAATGGAGAATTGAAGTGATTCTCATCATGTTGTCACGTTTCTTGTACAGTTTGTTTTCAAATTTTCCCAGAAAATCAAAATTGAGACATATTTTGATTTTAGGGGGAGTAAAATTTTTTTAAAAAAATTAGAAAATTTGAAAATGTCAAAAACATTAAAAAATGCAAAAATGAGTTTTGTTGTGAAAAAGAGGAAATGATAGTAGATCAGTTGGACTGTCACAGCATGCTAAAGAAATGGAAAGATATAATGTGATAAACGATCTTACTAAAGATGTGACGATAGGCTCAGCTAGACTAGTAGATTTGCGATAACGATACAAACTTAAATGAAAAAGCCTAGTTCTAGTGGGAAACATGGTCAAAAGCATAGTACTTAGTTTTGTCCTTCTTGATTGTGTGCCTACTCGGTAATCGCTGATTGTCGAAAGACATAAAGCTGGTTAAGTTTGTGAACTTTCACAACTTTGCTAAAAAGTAGCTGTGATTGTGCATTTTATTTTGCAAAGATTTAAACTTGTCTTATTTCTTTATTTTGTTTAAGCATTGGACATCCTCTGCGTATACGTGAGTATCGACCTGGATGTTATTGCCTAAACGTTCTGCTTTATTTTCTTTGGTGTTTCGTTTAAGCTTTGGACCTCCTCTGCGTATACGGAAGTATCGACCTGGTGGTTAAAGCCTAAACAACTTCAACTTATTTTTGTTTTCTTATTTTGTTTAAACATTGGACTTTCTCTGCGTATACGGAAGTATCGACCTGATTGTTAATGTTTAAACATTCTGCTTTGTTTTTGCACAAATCACAGTCGATAAAAGTTTAAAGGCATTACTTGAGTCAGTGTATTGCATGATGAGGGGATATGCTGAGATCGTGGGGTCCATAAGAATTTTAGTGCTATCTTAATATACCTTAATGTATCGGTAAGCAGATTGAAAGTTTTTAGATTGAGCTTAAGAGGACAAACATATCGTCAATCAACGTGAATCGTTTAGAACTGAAAATGTTTAAAGCTTAACGGTGCTAGTGATTGGTCAAAAACTGATATGATCCTCTTACACAAACTCACAAAAAATAGTGTCTGTAAATATTTCTTTACTGCAATCCTTTGTTATTTTAAAAAAAAAAACCAAACCAAAAAGATTTTAGTGTGTTTTAGCATAAATTTTGGAAAAAATACAAAAAGATTTTCGACAATTGATGTTGGAGAGCTGATATTCAAAATTCCAAGTGCTGAACATGATGAACAGGGTTGGGAGTGAGTGCTTAAATGAAGAAATTTATTTTGAGAAAGAAAGGTTTGATTAGTTAATCAAGGTCATTAATTTGAACTTGATGTAACTATTACTAGTAAGTTTTTCTTATTGATTTAAGTAAAAACTTATGTTGTGATGAGAAAATGTGTGCAGGAAATGAGCTGATCAGAGATAAAGCCAGGGATTGATCTCAAGGTGATAGCTAATTCCAGACAGCGATCCCATCATGATGAGAGGG
>JARYGA010020664.1:0-52221 GCA_030545235.1 Helianthus tuberosus
AAGAGTTTTGTGTCATTGTCTTTTGAGCCAATGCTTCGCGTGTCTAGAACGAAACTAGGTAAACCTTTGACAGTAGAAGTTGCTAGTGGTGAACCCATTATACTTGATTCTGTTCTTCGCAACTGCCAGTTGAACCTTAACGACCATCTTTTTCCTATCGACCTCACGCCAATGCAACTTGGAAGCTTCGACGTCATTGTGGGTATGGATTGGTTATCTAAGCATCACGCAGAGATAGTTTGTTCTGAGAAGATTGTTCGTGTGCCGCTTTCGACAGGAGAGATCCTACAGGTTCAAGGTGAGAAACCGTCTGGTGGTCTCAAGCTCATGTCTTGTTTTAAAGCTCGGAAGTATCTGCGGAAGAACTATGTGGCTTTCTTAGCACATGTTACAGAAGATAAAGGCAAGGGTAAGACTATTTCAGATATTCCTGTCGTTCGGGATTATTCTGAAGTATTCCCTGAAGATTTACCTGGTCTACCTCCAGCACGCCAAGTCGAGTTCCGCATTGATCTCGTACCTGGTGCAAATCCCATTGCCAGAGCTCCATATCGTCTTGCACCATCTGAGATGCAAGAGTTGTCTAAGCAGCTTCAGGAACTCTCCGACAAAGGTTTTATCCGTCCTAGCTTTTCACCTTGGGGTGCTCCCGTTCTCTTTGTCAAGAAGAAGGATGGATCTTTTAGGATGTGTATCGATTATCGTGAGCTTAACAAGCTTACCATCAAGAATCGATATCCCCTACCGCGCATAGACGACCTCTTTGATCAGTTACAGGGCGCTTCTTATTTTTCGAAGATTGATCTGCGATCTGGATATCATCAACTTCGAGTGCATGAAGAAGATATTCCCAAGACAGCGTTCCGTACGCGGTATGGGCATTACGAGTTCACAATCATGCCATTCGGTTTGACTAATGCTCCTGCTGTTTTCATGGACTTAATGAATAGGGTCTGCAAACCTTATTTGGATCAGTTCGTCATTGTTTTTATTGACGACATCTTGATTTACTCTAAGACGCGAGCTGATCACGAGCAGCATCTTCGTCTTACTCTGGAACTCCTAAAGAAAGAGCAACTTTTCGCCAAATTCTCCAAGTGTGAATTCTGGCTTAAAGAGGTTCAATTTTTAGGACATATTATCAATGAATGAGGTATTCATGTAGATCCCTCCAAGATCAGTGCGATTAAGGATTGGAATACGCCTACTACTCCTACTGAAGTTCGTTCTTTTCTTGGTCTAGCGGGTTATTACCGCCGCTTCATTGAAAACTTTTCAAAGATTGTAGTTCCTCTAACTGCTCTAACTCAGAAGAACAAACCCTTTGATTGGGGATTCAAACAAGAGGAAGCTTTTCATCACTTGAAGCAGAAGCTTTGCGATGCCCCTGTTCTATCATTGCCTGAGGGTGATGATGATTTTGTCGTGTATTGTGATGCATCAAAATTGGGCCTTGGCTGTGTTCTAATGCAAAGTAACAAAGTCATAGCATATGCATCGAGGCAGTTGAAGATACATGAGAAGAACTACACCACTCATGATCTTGAGTTGGGTGCAGTTGTTTTCGCTCTAAAGATCTGGAGACACTATTTGTACGGTACGAAATGTGTGGTTTTCACTGACCACAGAAGTCTTCAGCATATCTTCAACCAGAAAGAACTCAACATGAGGCAACGACGTTGGGTTGAGCTTTTAAACGACTATGACTGCGAAATTCGCTACCATCCTGGTAAGGCGAATGTCGTAGCTGATGCATTGAGTCGTAAGGAACGTACTAAGCTTCATTGTGTACGTGTCCAATCTGTTATTCAAGCTCGATCCGATATCCAAGCACGCATTTCTCAGGCTCAACAATCTTGTGTTTCACAAGGTTTGATGGATAAGGAATTTCCCTATCACATAACACCTGCTCTGGAACTGAAGGACAATGGATCATATTACTTCATGGACCGTTTGTGGGTCCCAAGCCAGGATGATCTTCGTACTTTGCTTATGGATGAAGCCCATAAGTCTCGTTATTCTATTCATCCAGGCTCAGATAAGATGTATAAGGATCTTCATATTCAGTATTGGTGGCCTGGTATGAAGAAAGACATTGCCTTATACGTATCAAAATGCCTTACTTGTCTTAAGGTTAAGGCTGAACATCAACGTCCTTCGGGTTTATTGGTGCAACCAGAGATCCCAGTTTGGAAATGGGAAAACATTACTATGGATCTTGTTACTAAACTTCCTCGCACAAAGAAAGGTCATGATGCCATCTGGGTAGTCGTTGATCGTCTTACTAAGTCAGCACATTTCTTGCCAATCCGTGAGGATTTTCCTGCTGACAGACTTGCTCAAATCTATGTGGATGATATTGTAGCTCGACATGGTGTTCCGTTGAACATCATTTCTGACAGAGATGCTCGTTTCACTTCTCATTTTTGGAGAACCATGCAATCTGCTATGGGGACCCAACTTAACCTGAGCACAGCTTATCATCCGCAAACGGATGGTCAATCTGAAAGAACAATCCAGACTCTGGAGGATATGCTTAGAGCTTGTGTGATCGATTTTGGTGGTAGTTGGGATTCACATCTTAAGTTGATTGAATTCTCCTACAACAACAGTTATCACACCAGCATCAAAATGGCTCCTTTCGAGGCTCTCTATGGTCGAAAATGTCGTTCACCAGTCTGCTGGAATGAGATAGGCGAGGCTCAACTTACTGGACCTGCCCTCATTTTAGAGACAACTGACAAGGTCAAGAAAGTTCGCGATAACCTTCAGACAGCTATGAGCCGTCAAAAGAGTTACGCGGATCCAAAACGCAAACCTTTGGAATTTCAAGTCGGTGATCGAGTATTACTTAAGGTCTCACCTTGGAAAGGTGTGATCAGATTTGGAAAGAAAGGAAAACTTGCACCTAGATACGTTGGACCATTCAAGATCATCGAAAGAATCGGAAAGGTAGCCTACAGACTTGAGTTACCTCCTGAACTTGGAAATGTTCATCCAACTTTTCACGTATCCAATCTCAAGAGGTGTTTAGCTGATGAGAACCTCCACGTACCGCTTGACGAAATTCGTGTTGGCAAAACACTGAAATTTGTTGAGAAACCAGTGGAAATCATGGAACGTGAAGTCAAGTGGCTTAAACGCAAGCGCATTCCTTTGGTCAAAGTTCACTGGGAAGCAAAACGTGGACCCGAGTTTACTTGGGAACGCGAAGATCAAATGAAAGCGAAATATCCACATCTTTTCCCACGAGTTTCCTCTAAATAAATTTCGGGACGAAATTTCCACAAGTAGGGGAGACTGTAACATCCGTGCTTGTAATCATTGTGAACAGTTCTATTATCAATAAAACAATGTTATTTGATCCCAATGTTTGTTTGGTTGTGTTTTACATTTTTCATGTTTTGACTTTTATGTAATTTCAAACTCTATAGCACTTTCTGGAAAGTTATACGCAAACTGGTGCGTAAACATAATCAGTTTAATGCGAAAAATACTCCGGAACATCAAAATGTACTCAACATACCTTAAATAACCTTTACATAACTTAGAAATAAGTTTTAAAGGCTTTGGTATGGCAAAAACAAGTTAATTCGTTTACAGGGACTAAACTTGACAAACTGCGAAAGTATGCCAATTTGAACTGTAACGAACATTCCGGAACATGAACATAAGTTAAACATACCACAAATATCCTTTACATAGCTTAGAAATAGGCTTTGAGGGGTTCGGTATGCTAAAATAAACTTTTGGGTCATTCAGGGACTAAAAGTGTCAAAAAGTGCACAAGTTTGCACTTTCGCGCATAACTTACGTTCTGAATACATCCGGACATCCAAAAAATTATGTAAGCATGACTATATTATGCTTTAGTGTTTGGCTTGCCAAAAATCTATTCGTCGCGTCATTTGGATCTTTTTTCGCACTTGTGCGCATTCCGCCGTAATTAAGCGAACATCGCGATCGTACGACCAAACGAACCATCATCCGGCATATTTTTGAGCATGTTTTGAGTTCCCTATACTTTAACTTCATTTTAGAGCCTTAAAATGAGGTTAACGGGGTTCAAACGCATCGAAAAAGGCCTTAAACACGTGCAGGGACCATTTCTGCCACTTTTGAAACATTTCTGAAACAGGGGGGTGCTAGCGTAGCGCGACTGCCTAATGCCTTTGTAGTAGCGCTACGCGACTGCCTAACCAGACTAGATTAAGTGTATTTAACATCAGATTGCAGCTGTTTAATCCTCCACCACACACTCACACTTGTCTAGTCAGCTGATAAGAACCCATTTTTAGTCACCACAACTTTGCAACACATGTACGGGTAGGATTCGAGCACGGTTTCCATGAAACGATCTTAACGGTGGACCGAAAACTATAAATACCCCATGCCCCCCATTGCTCAAATCACTAGAATTTTGATTTGAGAAACTCTAAGTTGAAACTATTGTTTCATACCTGAGATTTTTGAATCGAAATTAGCATTCGGGGACCCTTCGTAAGTATTCTTTCGTTCTTTTATTGCTTTTCGAGTCTGAAAGTCTGAAAGTCAAACTTTGTTTGACTTTCTGCATTGACCAGTTTATGGTCAATGCGAAGTTCGTTTGAACTTCGCAACGTGAGTGTAATCACGTTGGTTATAGTCCCTTGGGACTATGCCTACTGATTACCACGTTGTCTAGGGTCGTAGGGTAAGCGATCTAATAAATCGCTTATACCTCGAACCCGACCCATTTGGTCGATCTTTAGGATCCGACCAAACACATTAGGTGACCAATAACCTTCCGAGGTTATACCCTATGGTCACATCGTTTGAGTAGTTGTGTGATAGGTAGTTTATATGCCTTAGGTAAATTACCAGAATACCCTTTTCATGTATAATTGGTAATTAAGCATATGTAACCTAAACTTTTGTCACATAACTGATTATGTAACATGTTTAGGCATATAACACTTGTCATAGGACTAGTTAGGCGATCCGAACGCGTTTCACGCGAACGACGCGTTAAAGTAGCATAAGCTACCTAAACGGGTCGTAATGGGTCGTAAACAATTATGTTAGGTTTCATTTAGTATGTAGGCTTTGTTAAACCAAATGACACGAGTCTCTACACTCGTTTGGTTTACGAACCCTCATGCTACCCGATCTTCCGATTTAGGTCCGGGTTATTAACATAGTTACCTATATTAGGTGCCGTCTGATTCCGAGATCTCTAGCATTGCTTGGTGATTATCTTAGGACTACTGAACAATATCAAGTGAGTACACAGAACCCCTCTTTTACTGTTTTCCAAACTGTTTTGGGGTGGAACACATGTGCCTACTTGTTACTTTCCTGCTTTCCTGTTTTCACATCATATACCGGCTATGTTTGTTAGTACATTATAGTACATGATTTCATTACATTTCATGCTATGTATGTCCATTGTGTGCATACTTAGTACATGGTTTTACATTACATTTCTGCTATGTATGTTGTCTGATAGCATGCTAGCACATTGATTTACAAGACTTTTCTGCTTTGTATGTTAACTTAGCATACTTACTACATTGTTTTCATATGACATGTATACAACTGCTATAACATTTGGTTTGCACAAACGGGTCTTTATTACGTTCATTAACATTTGCTACGCCGCTCGGGAGTAAGTAGTGGTACCATAGGACTTGACAAATCCCATTCCTGACATCCCGGGTTTGTTTGGATGTAAGGAATGACTGAATCCGAAAACATTTCTTTTGATAACCTTGACTGAAAGGGTTATCCGACTGTCTCAAGGCTTGAATGTATGCGTTAACTTACCACATAAATGTTTGTATCAATGTAACATGCATTACTTTGCAAAACATAACTTTTTGATATATTCAAAATACTTTGTTTTGTACATTTTTACTTATGGTTTAAGTAGTCTTATTTTACTTACCATACATAACATTTGTTACACATTACTTGACTACTTTTGGACTATCAACATTTGACATGGTTTATACAAGGACTTTTGACAATTGGTTTAAACATAGACATTATACATTGTTGGTTGGTTTAAATGACTTAAGTAACGAGATGTGAGTAATATGATACAATCATGGTGGATACGCCGCTGGTACTTCCTATATATAAGTGGTTGTATTATATTACATATCATAGCGTTATTTAAATCATTCATTTTGGACTTATACATTTTACACAAGTAACATGTTTTTACAAGACTTTGGTTTACAATACAGTTTATTTTATACAACTCATTTTGCATGGTTATTCATTTAACCATACATTATTCACTTATCTATACATATCATCTGAACTTATTGTTTTTCAAGCGATTTACAAAACAAATCAAATTACAAGGTTCATGACTAAACATTTTCTCAAACATAAGTCATGAATCTAATTTTCACAAACCTATGTATCTCACAGGCATTTTTATGCTGACGTACCTATTTTCACATGTGTTTTCAGGAGCTTTTCCATAGGATGTTGATCAGGACACTAGGGCGGACATGTGCCTTAGAGACTAAAAACGATGATAGACTTTGTTTAATTATGTTATAAACTCTGTATTTCCTGTGTTAAGACAATGTAACTCTTGTTTTATAAATAAAATACAACTTTGTTTGCCATGGATTTGAAACAATTAATTCTGTTACAACACTCCCCGACGTTTTCCGCCACGTCTTGTATGCTATACGTGGTCGGGATGTGACAGTTTGTGACTATGGGAAACACAAGTTTTCTTTTTTATCTGGAATTGGAGAACCGTTGTTATTTTAGTGATTCTCAATCAGATATTATTTATTGAAACATAACTGAAACAGTCGGAAAAAACTAAACCGAACCAACATAGTTGAATTAATTGAAAAAACAGTGCGGTTGCCGTGAGCCTGAGGAACTTTTAATAAGCGTCTTTTCATTCTCGGTGACTGCTCAGAGATGCATGTCTGTAGAAGGTGCAAGAGAATGTCGAGTAATCAGTTAGAGAACTGTTGTGTATTTGCTTACTGATCTGGAATTGGAGAACCGTTGTGTATCTGAATCAGGTTCTCAAACAAACACTACTAAAGATGAGTTGGTATTGAACCAAGAATATGAAGATCACGGTGCAGACACGTGGGAAGAAAGTCATTGGACTGCCACAGATGAAGTCAAATGTGATCAAACTTGGACATCAGACGTAAATCTTGAAGTAAATATGTGGTTCCCAATTTGCGGAACATAATCCCAGATTATCTAGAGAAGCACTTTTATCATGTGTCATATGGTAACAAGAGTATGTTGTTCCAAGACCAATTCCAATTGCAGTTTTTCAACTCTCCTGGCCATTTTCAAACAAATGGTTGTAATGATGGGACCCTTGATTTGAAACACATAATGTGCGTTGATTGGATTGTAGATATTCGTTGCGTGCATTCATATTGTTGATACAACATCAGATAATGAACGAATTGTTGGACTTCTTGTTCCAAATGCAGCTGTTGAAACCAGAGTTGTTATCTCGGTTGTTCAGTACTTTCGTTATAAATACAATGTTCATCTTCGTTATCCTTTGCTTTCTGCAATTCAAGCAGGCACGGATGCTAAACGTACTGTTATTACATCCGAGACGATTCAAGTGAGTCCTATGAAGCAAGTGTCGGTCTATTCAATTGAGAGGAATCATTGCATTACATCCCCGTTGAAAAACAGAATCGATAAATATAGAGAAAATGGGGTTGAAAGATGATAACCCAACAGTGGAGGATCTCATTCTACAGCTTCGATAAATTCAGGGGTATTCTCAAATAATATTTCCTTGATGTTTGAAGACCAACAAATGTCCAAAGTGTTGCTTCTTCGTTCGCGTGACAGAAAGCTACCTTTCAAAATTAAAAAATTAAATCGACACCTTCAATACGCATCATATAGGCCTATACGATGCGTATTACTTTTTGATAGGGGACATTGTCAGCCTATGACTGACATAGAAGTTTGAACCCACCTCAATACGCATCGTATAGTAAAATTATAAAGTACAAAGATTTATGAGAAAAAAAATTGTATTCAAATGTACTATAGAAAAGTTTAGTGGTTCATTAAAAAAGAGTTAATTGTCCGGATAGTCTCTGTGGTTTATCATTTTTTCACCTTTAGTCCCCACCTTTTTAAAATAGCATGTATAGTCCCTGTGGTTTAACAAACTGTTACTCGGATAGTCCCTGTAATGGATGGACGTTAAATAATTCAGTTAAGTAGATGTAAAATTACAAAAATACCCTTATAATTACAAAAGAAACATAAAATAATAAAGAAAAATTGTAATTAAGCTCAAGTGGGCCCACCTATTAATAAACAAAATAAAATAACAACCCCACCCTACCCCACCCTCCCCCCCCCCCCCCCCCCCCCTCTTCTCCACCAAAACTGCCGCCACCACCATTTTCCGTCGACCACCGCACCACCGCCATTTTCATTTGCAGAAGTTTTTGGTCGTCACATGGATTATTATCAAAAACTGTTTGATCGGGTCTCTCTGTAATGAACTAGCTTCAACTGTCACAACTGCGGAGACGGTTAAGTCTATTAAAACAGATGTAGATCCTTCTTTAATCCAGCTTTTATTCCAATATGGGCGTTGTTTGTTAATAGCATGTTCACGGCCTGGAACTCAACCACCTAATTTGCAAGGTATATGACCAAACAGTCCATAAATTCTTTGTACCAATTCCTAGTTGCTAGTGAACACCATTGACTTTTAAATACACCAACACTTGGCAACTTTATATTATGTATTGAGTTAATTACAAGTTCTAATAAATTCATATTATGGTTTACCAAATCCCCAAAGACTCGCAACAAATCAATCGAAATGTTCAACAGCAAACCGCTGCATAGACAGTTCCACTCTTCACCTACAATAAATTAATTCGATATTAATCTGAATCAAGATCCAATCATGTCCGTCTAATTAATTTGACATGAACAACACCACCCAATCATGATTTTCACAATTTGCTTGTGAACATACCCTTTATTACGGCGAACCTGTGCATTCCGGTGACGTTCAGTCGTCACGAAACCACTAACTACTCACCCTAACCTTCATCTCCATTATTTGTCACCCTACCCCGACCTCCGACATCCCTGAAACCAACTGTCGGCTGTGACGGGTGGTTGCAGGTGTCGCCGTCGCAGGAGGTGACAGGTGTGACGGCTGGTTGTTGCAAAGAAGAAGGGGTGAGAGGGTGAGGTTGGTCGGCCTGCTCATTTGTCGGCCTTCATCATCGTCACCGGAATAGTTTTAAAGTTGGAGTGGTGCATGGGTTTGGGGCATGGGTTGTCCACTTTTTATTCATCTATTAAATATTGGTGGGGCCACTAGAATTTCAAATTATTATTTTTTTAAATTTATTTTAACTTTTTAATTTGTCTTATCATTAAGGGCAATTTAGTAATTTAATATAGATTTAACTAAGTAAACTAATGACCATCCACTCAGGGGATTATCTGAGTAACAGTTTGTTAAACCTCAGGGACTATACATGCTATTTTGAAAAGTTTGGGACTAAATATGAAAAAAATGGCAAACCACAGGGACTATCCGAGCAATTAACTCTTAAAAAAAAGCTAAAAGTATACTATAAAGAAAATTTGCTTTTAAATAATTATTATATTATTATTATTATATTGTATAATCTTATTATATTATATAATGTATAATATAATGCACCACTTTATATACATAAGAATAAAAAATGATATATTAATACATCCGTTTGATAGAAGGAATGTGTGAATATTCACACATTCCTTCCTTTTATCTATATACATTTTATCTATATACATAGAGATATAGAATGAAAAGGGTGCAAAAATAAAATTTAAAGGTGAGAGAATAGAATATTCCAAAAATAAATGTAATAACGATACAAAGGTATTACATCAATGTATAAAAACAACACACCCCTTTATACATCAGAATCAGTGAATACACTTTTATACTTTTTCAATATGTTTGGCAAAAGTAGCTGGTAGCTGAAAGCTGGAAGCTGGTAGCTGGTGGCTGGTGGCTGGAAGCTGGTAGCTGTAGCTGGTAGCTAGTAGCTGTAGCTTTTTAGATATATTTGGTGTTTGGTAGAGTAGCTGGAGCTTTTAATAAAATGTATAAAATGACAAAAATGGACATAACTAAAAATTTAGAAAGTTGGTGCATTAAAAAGTTTCTTATTTTTAGAGGTTAAAATTGTAATTTTTTCCCTAAAAGCTTGTAGCTCATTCTAAACGCTACTAGTAGTAGCGTTCAACCAAAAGCTTCAAGCTGCAAACCTAAAAGCTTAAAACTCATTCAACCAAACAAGAATTTTTATTGATTAGGAGCTTTTTCTTAAAAGCTTAAAGCTAGAAGCTCCTAAAAGCTCCATGCCAAACATACGTCTTGTTTGGTTGAAGGAGCTTTAAGCTTTTAAGTTAGGAGCTTGAAGCTTTTGGTTGAACGCTACTAGCGTTTAGAAGGAGCTACAAGCTTTTAGGGAAAAAATGACTATTTTAACCTCTAAAAATAGGAAACTTTTTAATGCATCAACTTTCTAAATTTTTAGTTATGTCCATTTTGGTCATTTTATACATTTTATTAAAAGCTCCAGCTACTCTACCAAACACCAAATATATCTAAAAAGCTACAGCTACTAACTACTAGCTACAGCTACCAGCTTCCAGCCACCAGCTACCAGCTTACAGCTTCCAGCTAGCAGCCACCAGCTACTTTTGCCAAACATATATCAAAAACCACTTTTTATTGTATCATGATCACGTTTATCAAATTTTGATTTTGTGGATATGCATGAACTACAAAATTTAGCACGCTTTTGATTGTTAGTGGTTCGGTGTATTACGATACCAATATTATTATGGCATTTGGTCTAGCACTCAACACGTATTTTACTTTAATTGAAGCGAATGTTTGTACAAATGTTGCTCGGGCGATATTGGGTTGGTTCCTCAAGGTATTGGTATAGTAGAGGCACTCAATATAGCTTATGATACAAAAATACTCTATTGCTAATATAACCTAGTTGAAAATAGCGTAGCATCGAGAAAACTAGAAAAACAAATACTTCTACCGGTACCGATGTTATTTTGACAATACCTGACAAAGTTGATTCGCTTTTGTGAAACGCGTGTCTTTTGCTTGGACGGTTCATTTGCGGTCGCACTATGGGATCCATTGTAGAAATTTTATTATTCTGTAGTTTCCGTGTTTTCATCATACCATTGCACCGTTGACGCGCGACATGAATGTAGGATAGGCATGGAACGTTCTTGTCATTTGTTGTGATGAGTCTCATCATAATTTGAGTAGGGGAATTACATTCGATCATGTACAGTTAATACATGGTACAACCAAACGTCTTCTGTTTGTGGATTAATCAAACTTTTAGTTGTTTTTGTATGTTTCTATATCATATTATAACATGTGGTGATAGATTATGAACACACGATTAACTATAGGTAACATTTACATTAGATATTCTTTTATTTACCCTAATAAGGGTGTAAGGGGTGCGGGAGCAATCTCCTCTCCACCCAGCTAATCATATTCTGTCATATCAACTCCCTCTGCACTCCTCATTTTGCACTTAAATGTAAAGGATGTTCCCTTGAGGGGAGTAGTCCATTTCATTTTTTTTATTTCTAAAAATTATACATAATAATTAAATATTAGGTTTATTTACTTTATAAATTAAAATTTACATTAATTTAAACCACAAAAAATACGTTTATTTATTCTTAAATTTAAAAATTACATAATTAAGATAAAAAAAAAACTAAAGCTACTAGTCGTCGTCGGTCGCTTCAAAGTGGGGTAAATCTAGTCATCCAAAATGCTCCGCGAGATCATGTTTTAATCTCCAATGTGGCAATGTGTATCTTCATCCATCAGCTCGTTAAAAGCATCGAAAATAGGCTCGACTGGAGAATCCCGAATGTGCACCGGTGCTATCGTGTTTCCGTCATCTTTTAAAGTCATGATATGTAAAATAATGCACGTATATAGGAAATACCTAATCATTTTCACATTCTTTGCACACATTGGTCGATTAAGTGTACCCAATTTTGACTTTAACACACAAAAAACCGGTTCCACGTCTTTTCTTACCGCCTCGTTTTGCCTTTTGAACTTTTTTTGTTCGGAATGTGATGGAAATGTTTTCACAAACCTCGTGTTGCCTCGAAACGCGTAAAAGAACGGAAACCCAATTTCTTCGTTTTCTTCAATCCCTGACCCTGAAGACCCATTCCTAAACCCCGTTAAACTTCCAAAATCCACCCCAACCTTACTAAATAGTTGTTTGAGGTACCAATGAGTATGAGACTCGTTTTAAGCTCCCGAAATGTACCCCAAACTTAACATTCTGTACCAGTGAGTATGAGACTCGTTTAAAAACAAATATATATATGAATGCATAAATATAAACACACCAACATAACAACAAATAAAGACGTGAAAATAGTTGCTTTATTATAGACAAACCCGAAGGTGAGTGTCACGACCCCTCTTTTTACTGTTTTATATTATGTTTTGGGGGGAAGAATACACCTTAAAAGGTTTTGATATGTTTTTATATAAAACATAGCCTTAATTTAAATTATTATATTTTCATGGAAAATATGGATTGAAAATGAATATGTTGTGTTTTCAAGGAAAACATGGTTTCGGAAATGGACGATATAAAATTGTTTGCGAGGATAACGAGGATTGAATGAATAATAATAAACGTTTCGAGGAGAAACAAGGATGGATTTAAAGTGTTTGGGATAAAACGGTTGTACAGATTTAAAAATGTTTAAATATGCGTTGGGACGAATTTGCCTGATCTCAAGAAAGTAGGTATCAGATTAGGCCTACGCCTCGACGAGGAATTCAGGGAATTCGTTCGATAAATTAAGATAAGTGGCTCAAGAGTGACACTTTTTTCGTGAACATTAGCCGTTTAATAATTAACCATAAAATGCGTATAATTGTTGATAGATCTATTGGGTTGACAACCCCCGTCGTGACCGGTACCACGAGTCAAGTCAAAACGTCAAATTGATATTTTGTAAATTGTCTAGCGTTGATTATACCCTTATGCGTTAATATATATCTATAACAGCCCTCCTACCACCCTTAGCATGCCCTAAACTGCCTATAATATATCCCGTATACGAAAAATAACCCTAATATACTTTTATATTATTAAAAATCAAATAAAAACAAAACTATAAGGTCCTCGCTGGGCGCGACCCACTTAAGAAAAGTAGTCGCGGGTCGCGACAAGGTGACACCAAGCCGAACCTTGGTCCGCCACGTGTTCTGTTACGCGTCAAGGCTACCCCGTTGATTCACCTAAGCTAGATCCTACCCTACATCTCTCGCAGGCCGCGAGAGATTTCGATGAGGGTGTCGCGAGCCACGAGCCGCCCGTCGACCAAGCTATATAAGGAGGCCTCTGGCCTCAGTTTACATTCGTTCAAATTCTTTTCTTTCTCTAAAGCCCCTATAATAGCAATATTGCTCGGGAATAATACCCTTAAAAAGCGAAGCTCTGCCTCGTTGTAAGTATTATAACCCCCGGTTACGTATTGGTTACTCTATCCAATTGATCTAGGGCTCCGTAACGCACGTCAAGGCGCTGCCTGACTCAGTTCGTTGTAGTTCTGTCTCGGTTGTATGGCTAATGTAATTTGGGTTATCTTACTAACACGTGTGCATTGTTTAATTTTAATAGATTATAACCAGGAAATGACCAGGAAGCTATAGTATTTTCTAAGTTAGCAAAGTGAGTCATTCTCTTTTTCTACCACACTGTTTTACCAAAACATCAAATGTTTTAAATTATGATAACAGTGATTGAATCTATGTATTCTACAATTACTGTCCGTATGTTGGGGTTTTGTATACATTACTTGTTACTATTTGCGAATGGTAGCATGACCACAAGTCATGATTGACAGTACCGTGGGTGGTAATTGGGTAGATATAAACATTGTAATCGCTCTCAATACTGTAAAGATATAAAAACTTGTTTTGATTAAACTGGGATGCACTCGCCAGTATTTCTTGCTGATAAAACTTTTTAAAACACGTTTCAGGTAACTTAATGTGAAGCTAATAGAAGCCAGCTGGAGAGCACTGAAGGCTTGGAAAAGTGGCTATAAAAGTTACCTAAATAAAAAGAAGTTTTGTTTCAATAAATTAGGGTTTATCCCTATAAACATATTGTAATGGAAACTTGGGTTTTTCCCCATGTAATTATTATTTATAAAAGTTTGGTGTTTAAACTCTGATAAACTATTTCCTAACTACGGTCCTGATGTTTTAAATTCCGCTGCCAAATTAATAAACACCGATACCACCTGCTCTGTGTAGCTCGCGGCCGCCCGCCCCTCGAGGCAAGGGGTCGGGGGTTGCGACAATATCTCGTAGCTTTGACCCCCTATGAATCCAAATTTTAATTTTAGAAATTTAATATATCAAAACCATCAGGAAGATGATTTGAGTCAAGATCAGCTGACCCAGATGTTTCGGGAAGATGTTTGCGACAAGTTAACTGACTCATGGAATTTTGGAAGGGAAAGTTGAATAAGAAAATCTTGAAAAGAAACTCTCTAATGAGAAGGCTCCTAAAAGAAATTGTGGAGAAAATTTGCTTTTAGTTTTTACATACGTGAACTAACCAGTCTTGTGTTGACACTTGATTAGCGTGTTTTTTAGGTATATGAGTTCGGCTTCAGAATTTTGGCTTGTCTTGTGTTTAGTGGATGCTATTAAATAAACAATGTTTTGGACAACCTAAAAAAAACTATTTGAGACCGTATGTATTAAGACTCAAAAAAGGTCAAACAAATATCTTTTGGTTGTGGTTTTACTTCTAAAACTTAATGGTTATATTTTTAATTTAGATTAAAGTCAAAAAATAATTAAAGCATTAATGGTTATGTTTTTAATTGAGTTAAAAGTCAAAAAATAATTAAAGCATCATCCACTAAAATACTTATGGGTACCAACCTTCGTCATCGTCACCTTTATATTTTCGTTGCGACGTTTTTGAGGTGTGACACAACACTTCCCCCAAAACCGGCGACAACCATAAAACACTCATGCCACAACCATAACCCAACCAGGCGCCATGTTTTAGAAAAAAAAACATATACAAAACAAATGTGTTTTTTGAACTTCAAAATCAAATGTTTTTTTGGGATATTTGTAAACAAAACAAGAAAAAAAACAATTTGTTACATACATGTAATTTTTCTTTACACACTTTTGATGAATATTAAAAATTAAGTTAAGAAAACTGAGACTTGCTTAAAAAAACCCTTCAATTTTAGGATGATTTCACAAGTATATACGGAGGTGTAACCTTAATAAAATAATGTATGGGTTAGGATCAAATACAAAGGATAAAATAAATAAGAAGTGTAAGAAGGATTCTAGTCCATTGATCTTAGATTTGGAGGGTTGAGATTGTTTGTAGGGAAAAGAAGATAATAGAAGGGCATAAAGGGAATCCTATATTTATAGATTTTCTCTCTCCACATGCAAGGCACATGCCAATTCCCCCATCGATTTAAAGCGTCCATAACTTTTTCATACGACATTTTTTTTCAAAAAAAAATTCACCATAATAACGAGCGTTTTTTTATCTTTAATATGAGTACCATATTATCATATAAAAATAAAATAAAAAAATCATTTTTACTGGGTTTTTTTGGCATTGTGTTAAAGGTTCAGGTCATTGTGTCTTTTAACTGGGTTTTGGTCAGTAGAGTTTCTAAACATTGTGTTATTATCAAAACCTATAACACAATGTTAATTTAAGTTCTATCTATTGCGTTTTTATAAAAACCTATAACACAATATATGACACAATGAAGATTTTGTTAAATCTGGGTTTTCTATAAATTATGCTATTACTTCAGGTCATTGTGTTTAATATGTTATTCATTGTGTTTTAATATGTTGTCCATTGTGTTTTAATAATTTGTTCAATTTTTTTATTATCTTGTTCATTGTGTTTTAGTTTGTTATGTATTGTGTTTTTAGTTTGTTTTTCATTGTGTCTTCATCTGCTCTCCATTGTGTCTTTTATCTGCTGTCATTAATTGTGTCTTTTATCTGCTGTCATCAATTTTGTTTTTATTTAGTCTGATTCTTATTGTGTATATGTTATCGCCATTGTGTTATACGTTATGG
Source organism: Helianthus tuberosus (assembly GCA_030545235.1). Taxonomy (NCBI): domain Eukaryota; kingdom Viridiplantae; phylum Streptophyta; class Magnoliopsida; order Asterales; family Asteraceae; genus Helianthus; species Helianthus tuberosus. Next base: position 16,214 of record JARYGA010020664.1, read on the forward strand.
TCATTGTGTTTTAGTATGTTGTCAATTGTGTCTTTATCTGTTGTCATTGATTGTGTTTTTAATCTAATTTACATTGTGTTTTACATCATGTCCATTGTGTAATATGTTATTCATTGTGTTTTAATATGTTGTCCATTGTGGTTTAATAATTTGTTCAATTTTTTTATTATCTTGTTCATTGTGTTTTAGTTTGTTATGTATTGTGTTTTTAGTTTGTTTTTCATTGTGTCTTCATCTGCTCTCCATTGTGTCTTTTATCTGCTGTCATTAATTGTCTTTTATCTGTTGTCATCAATTGTGTTTTTAGTTAGTCAGATTCTTATTGTGTTATATGTTATCGCCATTGTGTTATACGTTATGGTCATTGTGTTTTAGTATGTTGTCCATTGTGTCTTTATCTGTTGTCATTGATTGTGTTTTTAATCTAATTTACATTGTGTTTTACATCATGTCCATTGTGTAATATGCAACTGGGTTTTTGAAATTTTTTTGAAAAATATAACAATATGGTACTCATATTAAAGATAAAAAAACGCTCGATTTTATGGTATAATTTTTTTTTAAAACAAATGATGTATAAAAAAGTTACGGACGTTTAAAAGTTAGGGGGAAATAGCATGTGACTTGCATGTGCATATTCTCTTTCCTTTTGTAGACAAAATTACCATTTCCATTTAATTGCTCATAGGACACTTGTCACTCTCTGGTGCCTTCTTACCCTTCTTATTTTTAAATCTTTTGTATTATAACTCAACCCTGTGTTTTACATCATGTCCATTGTGTAATATGCAACTGGGTTTTTGAAATTTTTTTGAAAAATATAACAATATGGTACTCATATTAAAGATAAAAAAACGCTCGATTTTATGGTATAATTTTTTTTTTTAAACAAATGATGTATAAAAAAGTTACGGACGTTTAAAAGTTAGGGGGAAATAGCATGTGACTTGCATGTGCATATTCTCTTTCCTTTTGTAGACAAAATTACCCTTTCCATTTAATTGCTCATAGGACACTTGTCACTCTCTGGTGCCTTCTTACCCTTCTTATTTTTAAATCTTTTGTATTATAACTCAACCCAATAATGTATATGTAACTTGAACTTACATATTGCACACACACGAGGCAAAACACACATACCCGCAAAAACATATTTTCTTAGCCATCTAAAGAATAAAGATAAGAGTGGAAATAGGAGAAACAAAATAAAGAATATAATAAAGGACTTATACCAATCTTTTACAAAATAAGATAAAATCCATCATCTGACAACAGATCTTAAACTGAAACGTAATTTGTGAGTTTTGAAAACCATAACTTTCCACTCACCAACAGATCTGAAGTTTTCGGATGATGGATAAACCATCTTCGGTTTGAAGATGGTATGAAGGTCCCACTGATTCAATCGGAAACGGATAACCATCCCATGATGATCAAATGTGGTGAAGTTGATTAAAAAATGGAGATAGTGAAATGGTTGTAAAAAAGTGATAAAATAGTAGAGAGGATGAATTTGTTTAAGTAATGATAGTGAAATGGTTTAAATTGATTTTATTTAATAGATTTCTTTTTGTTAAATTTAACGATCATTCGACCGTTAAACACTTGAAAGTCATTCAAACCCATCGGCTACTACAACCAGTGAGTGATACGCGATTAGCCTTACCCGAACGACCACGTCAACGTAACCGGTTGGGTAAGGGCTATGTTATGGATCGAAACCATTGCAAGGTAGGAGACTTGTCCCACATCGGTATGTATGGGCAATCAATGTGGGGTTTATATACCAAATGTGCCCTCTCACCCACCAGACTAGTCTTTTAGGTTGAGTTCTCTCGTTTGGTATGTAACAGTGGTATCAGAGCCAAACTCGAAGTGGTAGCCCACGGAGTGGTGGCCTGGAGAGAGCCAGCCGTGACCAACGTGGCCGTGACTAACGAGGACGTTGGCCCTTAAGGAGGGTCCATTGTTATGGATCGAAACCATTGTAAGGTATGAGACTTGTCCCACATCGGTTGTATGGGCAATCAATGTGGGGTTTATATACCAAATGGACTCTCTCACCCACCAGACTAGTCTTTTGGGTTGAGTTCTCTCGTTTGGTATGTAACAATGGTATCAGAGCCAAACTCGGAGTGGTGGCCCACTAAGCGGTGGCCTAGAGAGAGCCAGCTGTGACCAACGTGGCCGTGACCAACGAGGACGTTAGCCCTGGTTTCTCAAGTGTGCATCAGTTGTATGAACAGATTCGGACTAATACCGCTGGTAATAAACGCAAGATTCTGATGTGCATCATGTATACTTCGCTTTGGTGGATTTGGAAAGATCGGAACGGCATCATTTTCAGAGGCTGCAGGCTCTCGGGTGACAAACTTCGGGACGAAATCGTTTCTACTCTTTTCCAGTGGATTAAAAATAGAGTAGATCGTATAGCTTGGGATTGGTTTGAATGGGTTGATAACCCCCTAGATTGTGGCTGAGTTTGTAAGCTTGTGTTTTTCTTTTCTTTTTCTTGTCCCTTTATGTTTTTCTTTCCCTGCTGTATTGTTTCCAGCTGCTAGCTGGTGGGTTTTTGCCCCTTTTATGCTATTGCCGTTCTAAAAAAAAAATTTAAAAAGCAAAGGCTGTTTTAATAAAATTAATCGTTTAAAAAGCAAAGGCTGTTTTATTATTAATCATTAAAAAGCAAAGGCTGTTTTAATAAAAATAAAAAAAAAGAAATTAAAAAGCAAAGTGAAAGTGGAAATGTGTTAGTGTCCACATTGGTCAATAGTCAGCTAAGCCGACGGCTGTTCCTACCCCGGGACCCGCCACTACACATAGTCGTCTACACACAATCTAAATGTTTTTTTTAGTTATAATAGTATGCATATAATGTATATACACAATCTAAATGTTTTTTTAGTTATAATATTATGCATATAATGTTATGTTTATAAAAAATATGCTTTTTCGTGAGTTTAATCTCTATCATTCATCTAATTTAATTCATTAATTTAGATTATTTGATTACTAGGTTAGAACCCCGTGTATTACACGGGTTGCATAAATGTAATTTTATATAATAAAAATTATATATTTTTGAAAAAACTCATATATTGCACGTGTTGAATAAAACATAATGTCATACCGTAAAAGCGAGAATTGTTATATCTAAAAATGGTGTTCGTTCTACATGTTGATGCAATTTGCGATAAATGATAGGTTTAAACAAATTACAACAGTACGTTTAACATTACATGGTTGAAACTAAGTTGTCTGGATTTGACATTTGAAAGAATTGTGCGACTATAATGGTGAGTGCGGACCATTACAGTGATGCGTCTAAAAACACTTGCAATTTGATAAAAACATATGCCCAACCTAGAATAATTATTTAATTATAGCAAATGAAAAAAAAATATTATTAAGTACATAATAAAAACAAACGTTTATCCTTATCTAAATTTTTGTTTAAAATTCTTTTATAGAAAAAACAAATATTTATTCTTATCTAATTTTTTATTTAAAATTATTTTTATTATTATTTAATATGATCAGAATAAAACCAAACGTTTATCCTTATCTAAATTTTTGTTTAAAATTATTATAGAATAACAAATATTTATTCTTATATAATATTTTGTTTAAAATTATTATTATCTAATATGAGAGATAAATAAGAAAATAAGATGAGAAAACACAAGAAAGTGATACGTGTCCAAAAAATTTTTTTATTAGTATAGGAAGATTTACAAACATTTCACTGAATTATAACGTAGCCTTTAAACTTCATTATACTTATATAAAAACGATAAAGTGAAGGCTCTGAGTATTTTTAAGTGATTTTTTAAACATATAAAGAATAAATTGTGCTTTAAAAGTTATGGAATTTCTAGACCATAGTCGATATGTATAAATTTCTGATTAATTTGACTTATGGATGTTGAGTTATAATAACGATATCTTTAGAATCGTTGTGATTATTATCTAACCTCATAATAAATAAAATAAAGCAAAGTAAAAAAAAATATTAAGAACCTCATGTATTGTATGGGTTGGGCACATATAATTTTATATATCAATCAATAAAAAATTATATCTTTATAAACCTTGTGTATTATAAAAACTTTGAACTAAACTGACAAAATAGCCCAAACCATAGGGACTAAAATGACATTTAACTCTTTACATTGTATTAATTTATATTTAGTGTACTAATAAATATTTTAAAAGACTATATTATCTCCTATACGAATAGTTTAAATTTATATTAAATTTTATTTTATAATTATCTTTTAACTAATATTAATTATAATTAAATATGAGATATAGATAAGAAAACTAAAAAATAGATGGCTCCAATGAATGACATGTGTCCCTTCATTGGTTTCTTTTATTATATAGTATAGATATTACTAAAAATTTGGAATTGTCATACGTTAAATCTATAAAATCTCATACATTAAATCAAATGAACACTTCGTTTTTTTTTTTTTATCAAAGATCAAATGAACAATTTGTTTGTTTATCAAGAAAGTCAAATGAGGATGTTCCTAACGCTTCGTTTTTTTAACTTTTTTTAAGAACGGTGCATTGGTGGAGTTTTAGGAGGATGTGTTTTTGGATTCTCGTCCATGGGGTGCACACAAGTAGGAGTGTTCAGGATTCGTTTCGGATTCGAAAAATTTAAAATTCGTTTAAATTCGATTCGATTATCAAGAATTCGTTTCGATTATAAGAATTCGAATTCGATTCAATTCGAGTTAAGTAAATCGAATACGAATCGAATACGAATTTATAATTTCAAATTCGATTCGATTCGAAATTCGAATAAAAATTATACATTTTTATTTATTATTTTTATATAATACATATATAACTTTTATTAAGCTATACTATAAACTATTTTCAAAAAAATTTCCAAGTATTAAAATTACCCATTACCAAACCACTACATGACTCATAAGTAAAACCTAAGTACCAAATCTATCAATAGATTTCTAACCATAAAAATATTAACTTGTAATGTGGAGTGACTATTCCCGACTTCTCGTTTTGAATTTTAGACTTGTGGTACTTTATTTGAAACTTTTTAATGTGATATCGTGTTTTATGGCTGCTTTAAAATTTTTGTTTCATTTGGATAGTTTTTTATGTGTTTTAAAGAATCTGAATTAAATCGAATTTATTCGAATTCGATTCGAATTCGAAATTTTAATCTAATACGAATCGAATACGAATTGGGTTTTTTATTCGAATACGAATTCGAATCGAATTCAATAGATTTTAATCGAATTCGAATCGAATACGAATTCAAGGAAAAATAGAAATTATTCGAACAATTCGATTCGAATAATTCGAAAATTCGATATTCGATTCGATGAACACCCCTACACACAAGCGGGGGTCAGATGAATTTGGGTGGGGGCGGTGGTTGGTTCTTGTATAACGTTAAAAATTAATAAGTATAAAAAGCCACCATAGGGTGGTAAGTGTCTAAAAAGGGAGGGTAAATTACATTTTTCGTCTTTAATGTTTGTATCGGATTGTAACGGATAACCTTTAACTTCAATAATTACAGTCACAGTCCTTTATTTGCAAAACCCGTTACACTTTACGTCCAGGTTAAAAATTCCAGTTAAGTTTATTCACTTAAGGGTTATTTAGTCTTTTTACCAATTACCTATTTATTTAAAAATTATTTTAATAGAAAACACAAAAAATATCTAAATCTAAAACCTTTATAAACAAATATCTCTCTTTCTTCCTCATATGTTTCCTCTCTCTCTCTCCTAGCAGCCACGCACCACCATCACCATCCTACACCACCCCAACCATCTAAAACCACAATCACCTACCCCTACCACCACCTCCGTTGCTGTAATCCAACACCGCTGTCACTGCAATCCCTGCACCACCACGCCGCCGTTGCTGCAATCCTTACACCATCGCTACCACTACCGCTGCCCCACCGCTGCACCACGATTGAACCCTCATCACAATCTTGGGTTTCAAATCGGAGCGGCGGAATTACCAACCAAAACAAAAAACATAAACATATACTTACAGATGTTTGTGTATCATACGCGAACCAAACGGTCGAAAACTGGCCCCACCCCAGATTCCATTGAGTAATAAAGCGACCACCGGCGAACGAATCGCCGATTCTGATAGCGTGTGATGTGTGCAAAATGCAACATATAAATTACATCAATTGTGGCATAAAACTAACCATTTTTTAGTACTAATGTTGGAAAAAAGTGTGTTTTTGTCTTCCTTTTGTATTTTCAGGATTAAATGAGCTCAAATTAACAAAAGAAGCAAAAAGGCAGTTAAATCTAACATAAATACAAGAAAAGGAATAAACGTGGCATGCCCGACCTCCCCGAAAGCATCTTCCCAAGCAAAACAAGAGAGCAGAAGGGTGCCCAAGTGTCAGCATAAAAGACAAAGTTGTAGAAGCTTCCATCGCCCACCACGGGGTCGTGCTCAGCGGACACGGGGCCGTGGTCAACTATAAGATTCGCAGAATCCAGGCAAATCTTGATAGTACAGATATGCTTCTGCACACGGGGTCGTGCCCAGCGGACACGGGGTCGCGGTCAACTAATAAAGACAAGAGCAATTAATGAAGACAGAGAAAGATGTGGACACGGGGCCGTGCCCGAGCTTCTGTTCAGCCTATAAATAGGAGTGCTTGGTTCAAGCTCAAACCATCCCTTGGCACACCACCTCTCTCACACTTCACCCACCACCCACCACCATCATAACACCATCATCCACCACCATCATCCATTGTCCATCATAGAGTGTGTGAGTCGTCTCGGGATCCAAGATTGATCGTAAGAGTTCTTGACAATCAAGGCCATGTTTGCCTAAGTCTCTTACATCACTTGGTGAAGACAAAGTGTCTAGTGTAATACTTTTTATTTTTAATCTTTTCGCACTTTTTAATTGGTTATGTATTGATGACTTTAATAACTAGATTCTTATGTTGAAGGTGATTCTTCCTTATCGTTTGTCCGTGGTGTCTTGGCATTATTTTACTGTCTATATAAAATAAAAGATTTTCACCATTCATATCTCCACGTAGGGCTGTAAACGAACCGAACGTTCAGCGAACAGTTCGTGAACCGTTCGGCGGGAAGCTCGTTTATGTTCGTTCATTTAATAAACGAACGAACATGAACAAGAAATTTCGTTCGATTAGTTAAATGAACGAACATGAACAGAGGTCTCGTTCGTTCGATTGTGTTCATGAACGTTCGGTAAGGTGTTCGTGAACGTGTTCGTGAACATTCGTTGATTTGTATTCATTTATGTTCGTATATTTGTGTTTTAATTGAAGATCTTTGTACTTTCTTATATTTTATTTGTACTTTTTATATTATTAAACTTTTATTTATTTATTTCCCTAACAATTAAACTAGGAAACATACTTTCACCTTGTTTATGCATCATTTCCCTTTCATTTCTCATTATTTACATCCACGAATACGATCGACCTCCGTTCCACAATAAGGGATTCAAGTTCGCGTGTTACTCTCTCGGCCATCTATCTTTATCCTTCGTCGAGTTTGCCAAATTTATTTGTGTTCGTGAACCGTTCGCGAACACGCTCATTTCCTTAATGAACGGACATGAACATAAAACTTCGTTCGGTAAGTGTTCATGAACCGTTCGTGAACACATTTATTTCCTTAACGAACGAACACGAACAAGGCCTTGTTCGTGTTCGTTCGGTTCGTTTACAGCCCTATCTCCACGGTCTATATGGAGGTATGTTGGCTACCTGGTCGGGGGTTAAGGGAACGGTTTGGTAAGAGTCTTGCCATTGTTCAGTGTATAGATCCTGCAAAGGACCTGGGTCAAATTTAGTAGGACCTCCTTCAATACTTAACGGTATTGGATGGCGGGGGTCCAAGCTCTTTGATACCCTCATAAGTTAAACTACTATTAATATTTTAACCCGGCTACTTAGGACTGTATCCCTGCTGACTCAGACTACTTAGCCGAGGGTAACGTCGCCTTCAAAAGAGGGGCCTACCACATTATGCATTAATAACTTAATTAATTATCTTTCAATAATAATCCGACCCTTTAGGATTGTATCCTTGCTGACTCAAACTACTGGGTTGAGGGTAACGTCACCTCCAAAAGAGGGGCCTACTACAATAACTAAGATAATCTCTTAAATAGTGCAAAAGTGCGAAAATAATCAAAGGTTACACTAAACACGAGTCGGAGCCAAGTGATTCATCTTGTCTATCTGTTTTTACTTTTATTTTATTTTTCAGCATTTTAGTTAGTTTTTATTTTTCTAGTTTAAAACTTTTTTTCTAAACTTTTTATTTGATTAGACGTTGAGGATAAACCGGTACTAAAAGCTCTTGTGTCCTTGGACGACCTCGGTATCTTACCAACACTATACTACGCTCACGATGGGTGCACTTGCCCATATGTGTGTTTAGTGTTAGTAAATATCGTGTTTTATAAATTTAAAACTTGGCTAAAAAAGTGTTAAAAAGGGCTTAATATATACATTAAAAACTAACGACACTTCACACGCATCAAGTTTTTGGCGCCGTTGCCGGGGACACAAGGATTTTAAGAAAGTTAGGAATCAACGGCCTAATCGTTTTTTCTTATTTTTCTATTTTTTTTAGGATTTTTCTTAGTTTTTCAGCTTCTGCAGAACTCAGCACGGGCCGTGCCTGCTGAACACGCCCCGTGCCCAATCATTGGAACTGGCAATCCTGTTTTAAGTCAGACAGTAAGCTGAACACGGGGCCGTGCTCACTCAACACACCCCCGTGCCCAAGATTTAGTTACTGAAAACAGAACCGTAAGATCCTGACGGTTGGTAATTTCTGACACAAAAGATGAGTGATACTGATACTTTTTATTTTCGGCACTCTTATGGTACGTGGTGTCAAATATGTGGTGGTTCCCATGAAGAATTAGAATGTTATTTTCTAAATTATAAGCCCCACTATATAGACCCATCGTTTCCTTGTATCCTTAAGAGGGGCGAAAGTAAAAATAATCCCTATCTCTCCCTCGAATGCTCCCAACCAGATTTTCTAGGAGAAATGCTTCTTGATGAACTATTTCAATTAGAAGATCTAATTCTTAATTGGTTAAAAGAACTTAGGATAGATTTCAATAATTTATCTCAAGATGATAACCAAGAAGAAGGGTTGGAATCGCATTCAAACAACTTCGTTGTTCCCGACGATACTTCTAACTCTAGTGAGGACTTGAGCGATAGTCGTCCCTGTGCCGATTGTGCCGTGAAGGACTCCCCATCGACTTCGTTCGATGCATACATAGACCTGAGCGATTCGGCATACACCTTCTTTAACGAGAGCCCGGGAAAGGGTTGGACTTGTCCACCTACTTATAGCATAGGAATCACCCTCACCGACAACCTCTTGCGTTCTCATCTCAATCTAGAACAATTATGGTATCTTAGGCACTTTGGGGTTGTTCCATCTAGTAAGAAACCGCCCGATCCGGAAAAAGTTCCTTAAAAATAGACAAAACTTCATAAACAGCCTTTCGACACGGGGCTGTGCTCAGGTTAACACGCCCCCGTGTCCACCAAAAGATTCCCTTCTGACTTTTGTTAGAATACAGACAAAACATGTCAGGATCTTGCCTGCACACGGGGCCGTGTCCAGTCGACACGGGGCCGTGTCCAGCCTGCTGTCGTTTTCTATAAATGCAGCCAAGAATCCTGCACATTTGGACCATCCAGGGACAGAGATTTGAAAGGATTTTCTAACTTACCATCCTAGGTATGTTCTAAAAGAAGGTTCTAACAAACATCTTGTCCTTACCTCTTTTATCCATTGCCTTCTTCTTCATCTTTCTTGCAACAACACCTCCATTGAAGTTTGACTCCAAGCTTTATTGTGATGATTGTTCAACTTTTGTTCAAGGAATCTTGTTAAAAATAAGTTACACAACATTGTTTTAAGTTATTTCTGTTAAAAAATGCTTCATAAGTTGAGAAAATAATTTAAAACTCCAAGATTCCTTGTTCTAAAAAACTGTAGAAAGGTGAACACGGGGCCGTGTCCGTGGTACTGTTTCATTAAAATGAACTACTTTTGGTTTGTTTTCGTAGAATGTCTAGTCAAAACAGTGGAACCTCTTCTGCGCACTCCAGAAACAGTCGAAGGGAGAGAAGGTCATCAATCGAAGCGACTCTCGTACGTTACGTGATGGCATTACGTGAAGCTCTTGACGAGATGACTTCGGTAGAGGAGGTCCTAATAGACCGTATAAATTATCTTACGGTGGGGTTGGAAAATAGTTTTCAAGAAATAAACCTCTTGCACCAGAGGTTAAACATTCTTGTGACACCTCCCATGGAACCGATCCTCCCTCAAGAGGATTGGAACCTAGCACTTGGAATCAACAACCATACCGGTTGGGACGACATTCCAGCGGAACCTCCTCTTGAAGATCTACAAGAAGTCCCGGTGGAGGTTGCACCTCCTCAAACTAATGCCGATGAGCCCGCTTTTCTTCTCCCTAGGGAGATAGAAGAATGGCTCGCTAACGTGTGAGGGACCCATGCCCGGAGATAGAAGTTTTTCAAGCCACATTTAACCGAGGGATTTACCTTTTTGGAAGTTTTGCTAAATAGAATAAATAGTAGGCTAGAACTTCTTGGTTTAGATTTCTTGTGTTTCTTTGACCTAACTATCTAGTATTTTAATTTTTAGGATTATTATGTAATTCTCTCTATGACTTAATGAATGATGGTTTTAGTTAATTTGGTGTTTGGATGGTGTTGAAATAAATAAAACACACTAGGGATGGCAAAGGATAACAAGGGAAACTTGAACCAGCACCCCATGCAGGAAAACAGGGCCATCCGACAATTTTCTTCATTAACAGTAAGCTCAGCACGGGCCGTGTCCGCCCAACACGGCCCCGTGCTGTACAGTCTGCAGAAATGACCCAGTTCAGGTAAATTGGACACAGGCCGTGTTCACCCAACACGCCCCCGTGTCCAGGCTTCTGTTTTTTTGTTTAATTTTTGTTACTGGCACTTGAACACGGGGCCGTGCCCGGACAACACGGGGCCGTGTCCAGCGCCCAGTAGCACAAATTTTTGCTTGATTCACACCTTTTACACATTCAATCAACCTAAAAACTTATTTTTGGGACACATTGAGGACAGTGTGTAATTTAAGTGTGTGGGGGATGCTAAAACCTTGAATCTTGCAAGTCCTAATAACAAGCCTTACACAAAACTCTATTGGAACCGCTAATCACCCCAAATTTTTTAAAAAAATTTCATTTTTTTTACTTGTCTAGGTTTAATTTGGGAATTTCAAAATTCTAAAAAGGTTATATTTTTACAAATTTACAACCGATAGCGTCGTGATAAAAAGAACCAACATAAGAAAATTATGAAAAGGCATGACAAGCTTAGTTAAAATTTAATTATATATACTTGATCACATAAAAACCCATTCACACAAAAGTGAGTTTTGAGCCTTTATTGAGCATACAAATACATATCTTTAAATTAAATGCTCATTTTTTGTTTCTTGTGAGAATAGCCGCTTGATTCTTACAACTCTAGAACTTGCCACGGCGATAAATTCCTTGTCCTAACCAACTTAAACCCGAGTAAGTAAATGATGGAGGCATTAGGACTAACCCTTTTTATTTCTACACCATTATTTTTTTTTTTACCACCTACCCAAAATCCCCCTAGTTAACCCCTTTGAGCCTAAACCTTTTCATTTCTTAACCCAAACCAAACACCCTTTCACCCACCAAAACCTTTTTTTTAACCCTTTGTTTTAGTAACAAGCTCGGTTTTTCGTATGACTTTGAAAATATATATATGATGAAGCAAAAGAAATAAACAAACAAGTTCATCAAAAATAACTTTGTTTGAATAATAACTTCATCAAAATAAAAAATAAAAAAATTGCAAAAATAAAAGTCTTTCGAAAACCGACGCTTTTTACGTTTTTTTCGCCCTTTTCTACTAACCACTAACCCAACCACCTACCTTTAACCCAAGCCTAACCCTTCACCCAAAAGTCCTCTTGATATTTACAAAGGTATATAGTTAAAAAGGAGGAGGATTGATTACTTGGCAAGCCTATGGTAGGAGTAAGTTCCATGCCGCTCTTGAGAGATTCACTAAAATACATTTTCGGCCGAGTGTTGAGTGATCCCCCGTGAGGTATGTGAACTTGTATATAAATAAAATTTTAAAGAGGCATGTTATGCCCTAATAAGTAATTTATCTTATGAAAAGTTTTAAATAAATCATGACGAATAGGATTGTAAATAAATAAAAATAAAACTTAGTTAAAGATCTTGGAAATCCCGACACTCTATGACAAGCCCAAAAACTTTCTCTTCTACCCATTCCATTTGGGAGTGTAAAGCCATATTATAAAGAGTTTTGCTTGAGGACAAACAAAGATTCAAGTGTGGGGGTATTTGATGTGTACAAAATGCAACATATAAATTACATAAATTGTGGCATAAAACTAACCCTTTTTAGTACTAATGTTGGAAAAAGTGTGTTTTTGTCTTCTTTTTGTATTTTCAGGATTAAATGAGCTCAAATTAACAAAAGAAGCAAAAAGGCAGTTAAATCTAACATAAATACAAGAAAAGGAATAAACGTGGCATGCCCGACCTCCCCGAAAGCATCTTCCCAAGCAAAACAAGAGAGCAGAAGGCTGAACACGCCCCGTGAGCACGGGGGCGTGCCCAAGTGTCAGCATAAAAGACAAAGTTGTAGAAGCTTCCATCGCCCACCACGGGGTCGTGCTCAGCGGACACGGGGCCATGATCAACTATAAGATTCGCAGAATCCAGGCAAATCTTGATAGTACAGATTTGCTTCTGCACACGGGGTCGTGCCCAGCGGACACGGGGCCGTGGTCAACTAATAAAGACAAGAGCTATTAATGAAGACAGAGAAAGATGTGGACACGGGGCCGTGCCCGAGCTTCTGTTCAGCCTATAAATAGGAGTGCTTGGTTCAAGCTCAAACCATCCCTTGGCACACCACCTCTCTCACACTTCACCCACCACCCACCACCATCATAACACCATCATCCATTGTCCATCATAGAGTGTGTGAGTCGTCTCGGGATCCAAGATTGATCGTAAGAGTTCTTGACAATCAAGGCCATGTTTGCCTAAGTCTCTTATATGACTTGGTGAAGACAAAGTGTCTAGTGTAATACTTTTTATTTTTAATCTTTTCGCACTTTTTAATTGGTTATGTATTAATGACTTTAATAACTAGTTTCTTATGTTGAAGGTGATTCTTCCTTATCGTTTGTCCGTGGTGTCTTGGCATTATTTTACTGTCTATATAAAATAAAAGATTTTCACCATTCATATCTCCACGGTCTATATGGAGGTATGTTGGCTACCTGGTCGGGGGTTAAGGGAACTGTTTGGTAAGAGTCTTGCCATTGTTCAGTGTATAGATCCTGCAAAGGACCTGGGTCAAATTTAGTAGGACCTCTTTCAATACTTAACGGTATTGGATGGCGAGGGTCCAAACTCTTTGATCCCCTCGTAAGTTAAACTATTATTAATAATTTAACCCAGCTACTTAGGACTGTATCCCTGCTGACTCAGACTACTTAGCCGATGGTAACGTCGCCTTCAAAAGAGGGCCCTACCACATTATGCATTAATAACTTAATTAATTATCTTTCAATAATAATCCGACCCTTTAGGATTGTATCCTTGCTGACTCAAACTACTGGGTTGAGGGTAACGTCACCTCCAAAAGAGGGGCCTACTACAATAACTAAGATAATCTCTTAAATAGTGCAAAAGTGCGAAAATAATCAAAGGTTACACTAAACACGAGTCGGAGCCAAGTGATTCATCTTGTCTATCTGTTTTTACTTTTATTTTATTTTTCATCATTTTAGTTAGTTTTTATTTTTCTAGTTTAAAACATTTTTTCTAAACTTTTTATTTGATTAGACGTTGAGGATAAACCGGTACTAAAAGCTCTTGTGTCCTTGGACGACCTCGGTATCTTACCAACACTATACTACGCTCACGATGGGTGCACTTGCCCATATGTGTGTTTAGTGTTAGTAAATATCGTGTTTTATAAATTTAAAACTTGGCTAAAAAAGTGTTAAAAAGGGCTTAATATATACATTAAAAACTAACGATACTTCACACGCATCAGCGTGGCAGCCTCCTCTCCGGTAGGAATCGAAATCTTCATCTTCTTCATATGCCGATATGATGAACATGACATGATTGGTTGACAGATTGAATTGGGTAGATTTGTGGGTTGATTGGTGGTTGATTGATCGTTGATTGAGTGATTGTTTGAAGAGATTTGAAATGTAGTTGTGAATCGGGAGAAAAATGGGAAAGTAAGTGGTTTTGAATCAGGGAAAAAAGTGGGAAAAATTGTGGTTTAGTGGTGGTGTTTCGGTCTGATTATGATGATGTTTGATGGTTGTGGTTATGATGGTTAATGGTGAATCGATGATGAATACTGATGGTTATGATGATAGTAGTTAATGTAATGGTGATGCACTGATGATGGATGTAGAGAGAAAGACATAGAAAGAAGAGAGATAGGAGTTTTATGGATTATTATATATAAATAGATAAATATATTGGGGTAAAAAGACATAAATGCCCTCATGTGCAATGCACATGTCATACTTAACTGAAATTTAAACAAGGTTAGGGCTAAAGGACATACAGTGTAATGAGTTTTTCAAATAAAGGATTGTGACTGTAATTATTGAAGTTAAAGGGTATCCATTACAATTCGATACAAACATAAAGGACGAAAAGTGTAATTTACTTAAAAAATGGATCAAGTGGTAGTGTAATTTTGTCTAAGAGAAAAAAAGGCTAAGATCTCATACAAACCTTGTCTTATTTAAAAACGGTAAGAACAGATCTTGAACATTGATTAATGGAATTAAGGGCTAAGATTGATTACACATCATTACTAATGATAACTGTACTATTTAATGAGATTCAAGGGTGTTTTACTCATTTTCCATTAACTACTAATTTCACTAGGTTTTTAAAACTAAAATAAATTTTATACACTTTAGTATTTTATTAAAAAAACAGAACCATAAAATCAAACAGTTTTTAATATTTAATATGAGTATAATATGATTAAGAATCCTGTAAAATGTGGCAAGTGTGTGAGAAATGTAAAAATAATATGGTGAGGACATGCGTCTTTAATTAAAATTAGAGATTAAGGGTAATAGAGTAATTACAATAAAAATCATTTTAATTAACAAATTCTTTCTATAACTGTTTTGAGAGATTTTAGGAAACCATATTTTTGGTATCTTTCTATTATTCAAAATCTGGTATCAAATATTTTTTAATCCATAAAATTTGTATCAACATTTTTGTTAATTCGCATGTATAAAACACCATACGAATTCCAAAAAACACCACAACTTGAATCCAATACAATCATAGTTTTTTAACATCTGGAATGATTTTGATTATTTTGAAAATCCGATACCATAATTTCGATGATCAATGCTTCTGATCCACCAAGGCTTGCAACCTTTAGACAATTGAGTTATATGAAACTCGGTATACGATTCATCTCACTAATATGTGATGGATGATATATTGAAATCGGCGTAGATTAGATAACTGCCAGTAATACAGGACAATATGTATAGATGCAAGGAAATGCGATATCAGCATTGACCCACAATGTAGAGTCATGTGAAAGTGCGATAGCATCACTAACCGAAGACAAGATTCACATTTTCCAACTTTAAGTGGAAGTTAAAGAAAATCGTTTCAAAGCTGGTCATCAAAGTATGTTGTACTCGTAAGCAACATTTTTGTATTACACAAAAAATCAGTTGGTTTAATAAAACCCCTTTTAGATTCTAAAAACACCACGACTTGAATCGTAGTACAGTCATGGTGTTTTAACATCTAGAATGATTGCATTGCACATTATGTGTTGTGTTTTATACCTGCAATTCCAGTAGATCTTCTTCCTATAGTGTTTTAAACCTGCATTCATGGTGTTTAACACATGCACTCCAGTATGTGTTCTTTGTATGTTCTTCTTATGGTGTGTTACACCTGCATTCATGGTGTTTTACACATACATTCCAGTAGTTGTTCTTCGTATGGTGTTTTACATCTGCATTCCAGTATATGTTTTTCGTATGGTGTTTTAAACCTGCATTCCAGTAGGCTTCATATCATGTTATACGTAATTTTTTTCTCTATATTAATATAGCAATATGGTACTCATATTAAAGATTAAAAAAGCTCGTTATTATGGTGTATTTTTTTACAACGTTATGTATAAAAAGTATTGCCGTTCAGAAAAGATGGGTGTAACTTGCATCTGCAATCTAGCAAAATTAGTCAAAAAAATAAAACATAATTTACATTTTAAGCCCTTTTTTATCTCAACAATTAACTACAAGATCTAAGGGTTTAAAACACTTCTTACACTTCTCACAAAACCACCCATTTTTACACTAACCCCACTCAGTATAATATTTTTTTTAAATGACATTTTAAAAAAAGTTGCAAAATAGTGTTTTATAATTATGCTAATAAGTATAAGCAACACATGAATTTCTATAATCAGCACATACCCATATAATTATAACTACCACATACGTACACAATTATAACCATCACGTAATTTATATAAGCAACACATGAATTTTATAACCAGCACATATACAAGCAACACATGAATTTGTGTACTCATCACATGAATTTGAATCTGCTTCCATAATTTTAGGAATTTTTAGAAATCAACTTTAAAATAAAATACAAAAATGTCCTTTATGCATGAATTAGAGGGATGACATGTGGCATATTGTGAATGGTTGTTGTTGTTTTTACACAAAATGAAGTTTGTCTATTATCCTACCACTGCAAGTCACATGCCTAGAAACATGAAGATGCAAGTCACATGTTATTCCACCCCCTATTTTTTAAACATCCGTAACTTTTTTATGCGTCATTTGTTTTTTTAATTATACCAATAAATTGAATGTCTTTTTATCTTTAATACGAATACCCTATTGTTATACGTTTTAAAAAATTGAAAACCCCGTTGCGTATTTTACAATGGAATAACGTAAAACACAAGGAGTATCAACCAAAAAACACAATGGAAAGTAGACTAAAAACACAATCGATGACATCACATAAAAGACACAATGAACAACAAACTAAAACACAATGGACATAATGTAAAAAACAATGAGTATCAAATTGAAAACACAATGGATGGTAGAATAAAACCACAATTGATAAAAACAGACAAAAGACACAATCGGCATCATACTAAAACACAATGACAACAGACTAATACATAATAAACAATAGACTAAAGACACAATGAACAAAATAATAAAACACAATGGGCAACAAAACAGAAACACAATGGACAACCGATTAAAACACAATGGATAGCAGACTAAAAACAATGACCAGAACCAATAATACAATGTATGTTCTGATTGAAACGCAAAGGCCAGAACCCAAATTATCATTGTCTTATAGGTTCTGATAATAACACAATGTGTAGAAACCTCAATAAAAACGTAATGACCAAAACCCAGTTGAAAGACACGATATCTAGAACCTTTAACACAATGCAAAGAAAACCCAGTAAAAATGTTATTTTTTATTTTATTTTTATATAAAAATATCATACTCATATTAAAGATAAAAAAAACGTTTGTTATAATGGTGTACCTTTTTAAAAAAAAATGTCGTATGAAAAAGTTATGGACATTTTAAATTGATAGGGGAAGTGACATGTGCATTGCATGTTGACAGAGAAAGTCAATAAATGTAGAATTCCCTTTAGACTATACGGGGTGGGAGCGCTTGAAAAATGGCGTTATGCGACATGTAACAACCACGTCAGCACATATCGGAAAAATGGTGTGGTGCAAAAAGTGAGGAGTAGGACGAGGTGTGAAAAGGTGACGTTATTCGACACGTGGCACACACTTTTTATTATTATTATTATTATTATTATATATTTAAAAAATATTTAAATTCTATTAAATTTAATTAAACAAAAACATTAATACTAATTAAAGAAATAACATTAATAAAAAACATTACATAATTTAAAAAATCAAAACATTACATAAATTAAAAAGAAACGAAACTAAAAAAGCACACCAAATAAACTAAAAAAACATTAATACTTATAATTAAACATTAAACCTAAACATAATTAAACAAAAAATCAAATCTGTCATGCGGAAATGTGTTTGAGGTCTCGCTTTGTACGTGTGCCTATAGTTGATGAGTGCGACTTGTATGATGTCGTCATCCGAAAGGTCACCCCCGTCATTTTGCATTGCGTTCTTCACCGTCTCAAATCTTTGAATATCCAAACAAATAGTCATGAAACGTGAAGAAAGTGCATCCACGGTTCGGGTGGTGTCACCTTTATGAATACAAAATTGTTGGAAAATACATCCCAAATCGGACCCGAGCGATTACGAGGCGTATAGTGGGCAAGCGCTTCGACCCAAGATTCATACAACGCAATGTTCTCTTCTTCGGTCCATGGAATCATTGTCATTTTTTATTTTTTTAAGAGAATATGTGAAGAAAGTTGAGAAAAATGAGAGTTGTTAGTAAGGTAAAAATGGTAGAATTTGCTTCATTAAATAGATGCTATTTTTTAAAGTTTTTTTTAATTAAACCGTTGGGGGGCAGTGGCTATAACCCACACCCAACGAAATGCTGCCACATCGCCACGTAAAACTCCCCCACGCTGGTGGAATTTCCCCCGCCTCTAACCCCACACCGCCACGGGCTGGTGTGCGTGGTGGAGAGACCACCACGCCAGAATCGCACGCCCACTCTGTGTGGTCTTTTGCCCTTCCACTATTTTCTTTTCTCTATTACCAATTTCAACCCTTCAAATCAAAAGTCAATGGACTAAAATCCTTCATACACTTCTTATTTATTTTTTACTTTGTATTTGATCCTAATCCATGTTTATGTTACTAGTGGGGTGCTCGCGTGATACAGTGCGAAACACAAATCTTTTGGTTTGCTAGGTTTGGGTAAAGTTCTTGTACAAATAATCTTAACATACTAAACATACAAATTGAAGGAAACTCAAAAAGACAAGGTGGCATTTTTGTAATTATCAATAACTATCAAAGTTACTCTACAAATATATCTAAAAAAACCTAACCACTCCCCCCCCACCCCCCAAAAACCTAAAAAAAAACTAACCCCCCCCCCACCCCCCAAAAACCTAAAAAAACCTAACCTCCCCCCCCCTACCCCCCAAAAACCTAAAAAAAACCTAACCCCCCCCCCCCCCCCCAAGCTAAAATGCTAAAAACTAAACCCCCCAAAAACCTAAAAAAATAAAAAAAACACACAAATTATTTTATTTTATTTTTTAACATTTTTTATTAAAAAATCGCTACTTTTAGTAGCAGCAAAAAAAAAAAAAAAAAAATTTTGCTAACGAAATGTAGCGATTTTTTAATAAAAAATGTTAAAAAAAAATTTTGTGTTTTTTTAGGTATTTTTGGTTGTAACTTTGATAGTTGGTGGTAATTACAAAAATGCCACCTTGTCTTTTTGGGTTTTCCTTCAATTTGTATGTTTAGTATGTTAAGATTATTTGTATTTGATCTTTTGCCTGCTAGGTTTTGAGTCTCCATCACCATCGAAACAAAAAATATGTTTAAGGGGGTTTTAAAACCGTTTGGCTTTTTCAGTTATCCATCAAACCAAAACGTTTGGCATGGCCTAAAATTTTTGCTAAGATACTGAAATCAAACCTAGGTAAATATATTGCAACTAAATGGAATAAATATTATACCCATTTAATTAAACTAATAAGATTTAACCTCAAATAAGAGTATTTAGTCTTTATAGTAATATATGTGGATAAATATTATACTCATTTAATAAAAATAATATGATTTAACCTCAACCAAAAGTATTAAGTCTTTCTAGTAATATATAAAGAGGAAAGAAGCTCACATTATCTAAACATATGTGGGATAATCTATTAAAACAAAACAAAAAATGTTAAGGCGACAATTGAAAACAATAGGATAAATCATTTCTTCTGTTACGAAACATTATTTAGTCACACTGTAGTATTTAACTCAAAATAATTGATGTCACATCCCAACCGATGACGGAATCATCGGGGCGTGACACTGAGTGAAATAGATTGTTGATGAGAATCCATAACTATTAATGACAATATATTTAAGGTTCAATATCCCATACTATTAAATATATAAAGCATCACAGTCATTACAAATATCAGTCTAAAAAACAAGTACTATTCCGACAACTCAGATTTTATTTGGTGGGTTTCTAGACTTCCTACTTGATTGCAGCAATACATCCAAATCAACCTGTCACATACGTTAAAATAATGTCAATACATATAGTAAAGTTGAGTACACAAGTTTTCATAGCATATAGTATGAAAAGCGTTTACGCATAATCAGCATGTAACTACCAACAATGATTACAACCTAACCACGAGACTGCGTTGTAGAGTAGGCGCGACACATGTTCACCGAAGCGAACACGTGAAGTAAAGTGATGTGATCCCTAGCAACCCCTGTCCACGACAAGTGCTGAGTCCAAACTATAGTAGTATCGTTGCTAGAGGCGGTCAAGTGTAACACTGTCTAGCATAGTACAAGCATTCAACAAATCACGTATAGCATGCGGGAGGGGTTAGCATTTAAAAGTGTTTGCGTTGTGTGTTGTGTTTTGATATAGAACGTATGTAACACCCAAAAGTGCGTTAAATGAAAATGGGTTTGAGTATACTCACAGTGCGTGTTTAACAAGTAAACACAATCTGGATTGGATTGAAGCGCGTTGAGTTAGCCTGTGTACAGAAGCATAAGTCTTTGACCTGAGTTTTGAAGAGTGCGTAAACAGAATATCGAACGGGTGGGTTCCATCCGAATGGATGGTCATCCAAGCAGATGTCCATTCGAACGGATGGCCATTCGAATGAGTGCGTGGTGTTTGTTAAAATTCGAAGTCTAGTAAATACGTTTAATCGTTGGAAATTATAAAGGTTAGGTCATTCGGACGGATAGCCATTCGGTCGAATGATCTGTAGTTGAGGTTTCGTAAGAATTTCTAAATAAAAAGTTCTGAAGTTAACGGAGACGGTGTGATGACGTGTCAAACAACGGAAACATACCAAAACCCAGTTCATTCGGCCAAATGGTCTCAGCCCATTCGAGCAAACTCACTGTTCTTGATGAAGATTCATGTTTGACCCGTAAATCGGTCCATCTCTCTGGTGGAAATATGTTTTCAAGCCGTCTCTCGAATAAGGAACGTGTTGAGAATTTGATTGAGTTCAGATTCCATCAGTTTTGCGTAGAAAATTGAAGATAGATGAAAAGCTGTTGAAATCTTGTTGTGATTAAGTTTAAAAGTGTGAAATCCTTTAGATCTAGAACCAATCTCGATCAAATGGTGTTCCACAACAGTTTGCCTGAGCAAAACGGGTGGAAACCACCTTCAAGAGGCCTAAATCAGTTGATTTCGAAGAAAAGTTAGTGTTTGTGTGTGATTTTGATGGAAAAGATGATGTAGAAGTGATTAGAGATGGAGATTATACAAGATTTGAGATGAAAAGCTTACAAAATGGCCTTGATTCGCGATTGAAAGCGTCTGAGAGCGTGTGAGCGAATGGAAGTGTCAAATCAGAGAAATGAGGGTGTACGACGGTATTTATAGAGGTAAGGGCGAGAGTTAAGTCGGTGCGCGAGGTGCGGCGTGTTCAGATGGCTTGTTCGGTCGAATGGCTATACGGTCGGATAGTTATCCGGGCGGATGGTCATCCGAGCGGATGTCCATTCGGACAGCCGGTTTGTGTTTTGTTAGTTTCCCAACTTTGGTTCGTTTGTTAAGCGTTGCGTTGCGTTTAATCGAGTTGCGAGTGAGCGTTGAGCGTATAAGCGTTGCGTTGATAACCACATAACAATTAACAAATAATCACACAATAAACACACATAACATAAGTAAATCCGCATTTCGAGTTGCGTTGCGATAGCGTTTAGTCTAAATAAGCGATGTAAAATGCGATAAAATGTGTTTAAATAGTAAGCGTTATAAACAACGTTTAAATATGATAACTGTGTTTTGAATAAGCGTTGCAATATGCGTTTAAAAATGTGTTGAAAATATAGTTTAAACCCATAGCGTAAATCAAATCCCAAGAGTACACGCGTTTACGAAAGAATAGCCGCAATGGGTAACAATCCGAAAAGTAGGGTTGTTACAATTGAGTATATATGAGGAATTCAATTAAAAATATAATCTAGTCGTATTATAATATCTAACTAAAAATAAGTGAATATATGTAGAAATTCAATTACATGGCATCTGTTTATAATAGGGTAGTAATCATGCCTCGAATTTAAACAAGGAATCTTTGGCTAAACTTGTTTATTTTATTAAGCTAAAAATTCAAGCGTGAGTTCAGCTCACAAAATGGTCGAGCCAACTCAAGGCTTGTTGAGCGGCTTGCAAAAAGAAAAAAACATCTTTGGGTCGATGTGAGACTTGGGAGTGTTGGGCATTAGAAGAAACCTTAGCAATAGACCTGACGGTAGATACCATTTGGAGATGACTATATTAGTTGAGGGAATTCATTATTCACATCTTTGGATTTATTTTGTAGTTGAAGATTCAAATCAAATATGTGTTTTTTTACATGCCTATTACGTGGTCAGTTTGCTAGCACCTTGCTAATGTATGATTGAGCTCTAAGTGCGAAGGAATGTGTAGGATCAATAGGATTAGGTCTAATATAGGTCTAACACATTTAAAATTAATATGTGTATGTGTGTGTGTATATAACCGAGCTGGCTCACGAGCTGATCTAGGCTTAACTCTGGCTCAACTCGTTTACAACTGAGACGATTTCGATTTGACTTTTTTTTTCGAGCGAGCCACAAGCTTTTTGAACACTTTTCAAAATAATAGACGCTACTTGAAATCCTTGAAATCAATGAATCATATTTTATTATTTGAAATTGAACGCACATCGTCTTTTGATGCAACAAATTTCAATTAGATGCAATGGAATTTTTATGGTACCTCACTTCCATTTAAGAATAATTAATTGGATATGGTTTTGATAAGCACTAAGATTATGATTCATTTCTTGAAATCGGTTTTGAGGGTATGAAATTGTTTTCTGCAAATCGATTCATGAACCTGATTATTTACTATAAAACATGTTTCTTCAAATCAATTCACAATCTTTTGTGAGAACATCTATTATCTATTATATATAATAAAGAGTAAATTTCAAAGTTCGTCCTTTATGTATGTCTAAAATATCAAAGTATGTCCTTTGTCTTTAATATCTTCAGGAAACATACTTAATGTTTGCAAATCCTTACATGTTACGTCCTTTAGCCCTAACTAGGTTAATTTTTACAGTTAAGTATGACCAAATGAACCCTACATAAGGGTATTTTGGTCATTTACTTTATTTACTCAAATTAATAAATATAAAAAGTAATAAATAAAACAATTAAAATATATTATATATATTTACGTATATAGTTCTGGTGACACCACCATCTACCACCATCTCCCTCTCTCTCTAAACTCTCTCCCTGCCCCACTCTCTCTCTAACTTCTGGTGACACCACCATCTACCACCATCTCCCGGCCACCACTCCTACCCCGACAAGCCCCACACACACCCACACCCCCCTCGTTTTCCGACCGGCAACAAAACCCTACGCAAAATCGCCACAACCACCGGCACGAATCCAATCGGTTCTACAATACAACCGGAAGCCGGAACTCTCCGGCGAGACACCGAGAGTCGTTGTTATAACCTCCGGCAAAGGCGGCGTCGGAAAAACTACCACAACCGCCAACGTAGGCCTCTCGCTAGCCAGATTAGGGTTCTCCGTCGTCGCAATCGACGCTGACGTCGGCTTACGTAACCTCGACCTCCTTCTCGGCCTCGAAAACCGCGTCAATTACACCGTCGTAGAGGTTCTCAACGGCGATTGTCGTCTAGATCAAGCCCTAGTTCGCGATAAACGCTGGTCAAACTTCGAATTGTTGTGTATTTCAAAACCTAGGTCGAAATTACCCCTAGGGTTTGGTGGAAAAGCCTTAGTGTGGCTTGTGGATGCGTTAAAAGACCGGCAGGAAGGCTGCCCGGACTTTATATTAATAGATTGTCCGGCTGGAATAGATGTCGGATTCATAACAGCGATTACGCCGGCTAACGAGGCGGTTTTGGTTACGACACCGGATATTACGGCGTTGCGCGATGCGGATAGGGTTACTGGTTTGGCGGTGGTCGTGGTGGTGGCTGGTGGGGGTGTCTGGTGGAGGTAATGGTGGTGGCTGGTGGAGGTGATGGCAGAGAGAGAGAGTGTTTGTGTCTGGTGGAGGAGAGGAGGTATATTGTTTTATATAAATAAATGGTAAAATGTCCAAAATACCCTTATGTAGGATACACTTTGTCTGATTTAACCATGAAAAGTAACTGGATTAGGGCTAAAGGACGTAACATGTAAGGATTTGCAAACATTAAGTATGTTTCCTGAAGATATTAAAGACAAATGACATACTTTGATATTTTAGACATACATAAAGGACGAACTTTGAAATTTACTC
This sequence comes from Helianthus tuberosus, assembly GCA_030545235.1. Taxonomy (NCBI): domain Eukaryota; kingdom Viridiplantae; phylum Streptophyta; class Magnoliopsida; order Asterales; family Asteraceae; genus Helianthus; species Helianthus tuberosus. Next base: position 40,901 of record JARYGA010020664.1, read on the forward strand.
TATAATAAATGAAAAAAATTTGGGACACGTGTCACTGTATTAGGGCTTCTTAGGTTGATTTTTGGCGGGAAAATGATGTGTCGTTTTTCTCAATAGTGAAGCGGGATCCGAACTCATTTTATTGACCCAATTCTATGAAAAGACGGATCCATTATATACCTTTTTCTCATAAACTCATCTCCTCTCCATCCTATAGCAAACCCTAGACGCCACATCCTCTCTCAGAATCCATCTTTCAAATCTTCGTCTTTCCCAATCAATCTTAGCATTACTAGATGATTTTGTTGTGGAAGAAACCCTAATTGGAATTAACTTCCTGCCGCTGCAAATCCTTTCGCCTGTCGAGTCGCCATTGTTGAAATTTCTACTTGGAATCGCACGTTCCCAATTTGATTTCAGATTGTTTGTGATGTGTTTCAGGTTAGGTATGATTTTCGTGATTAGACAATATTTTTATAGGGTTTATTTTTCCATAGTCGTTCGTTCTATATTTTGCAATCCTTACCGTTCCTATGTTTGATATCGATTTGTAGCGTTCAATTTGGGTAAAATTAATTAGCGATTTGTGGCATCTCTTAGGGCTTCGATAAAAACGCTTGTCAGGTAAGGTTATTTTGCTTACTCCATTGGATAGGGCATCTCTTAGGGCTTAGATAGATGTCACAAAATTTCAGTTTTGATTTTATTGTTTGATTAAATTTTTTGAATGTTATAGGATTGAAGATTGAAGATCCAGCTTTTTTTTCCCATTAATCGCCGGTTCCATTTGAATCCTAAAATTGATGGTTTTTTGGGGATACCGCATAAGGCGGCGATAGAGGTGGAGTTGGTTGTCGGCGGTGGTTTAGCGTCATCTAGGGTTCGGATCGACAAGGTTTTAGTCAATTTAAGTTTTAAATTAGGGTTTCAAGAATGTATGTTTGATCAATTTCACTCCCAATCAAATAATTAGTTTGGATTTTTTTTTTTGTAATATTAGTCTTCCATAACTTTAACTTAGGACTGATATTTTGGTTTGAATTATGTAATTTCGTTTCGAGATTAGTGTAGACAAGGTGTTTGTATACATGTCTTTTAATTAATACATATTAACGAGTGTTTCATGTCTTTTTTACAGTTCGTTGCCGGTTACTTCACAACTGTTTTCCTGCTATTGTTTCCGGTGACCCTTTAATTGCTCATGATCAATGGAAAGTATATTTCTAAACTTGAAACTTAATTGAGTTTTTTATTGACTGGTAATTGATGTTTTTGTAAATGTATGAATGCTTATTGGTATTTTTATTACTGTTTTTTCATGTCTACAATATAGCCACTGATGTCTTTTGTAAAGATTTTGTTCGCGAGAAACGACCCCCTGTAGGAACTTACTTCGCAATCAACCGGTTTGCTTCCTTTTCTCCTACACCTAAGTTCCTCTTCCGGGTTTGTTTTTTTTTTCTTGATGTGATACTCATTTGCACCAATCTATATCCAAATTTCATTTTCTTATTATTGAACGGGTATTGCATTTAGGACAGATCATGGCGCGGTCGTTATATGGTTGAAAATCAGTTGCATGAGCTATGTGAAGTTGCAGGTCTGGAACCCTACCAAGTATGTTTATCCTATATATCTTGATGTTCCTATTTTTGAAAGTGGGTTGTTGAATAAGATCATCGGTATTCTTCTTATATTCGTTATCGGTTAGTTTGTATACTAATATTATTTTAATTTCACCAACATACAGGACGAATATGGTCCTGGCATACATGAGGCTGCTTTGTGAAATTAAAGCGGAAGTACGCGTTGCAGCAACTGCCAAAGTCACCAAATCCTCTCGCTATGTGTATGCCTTTGTATTGTCTGGTCGGAATTACGATTAAGCATTTAAAATACGCGAATACACAAATCTAAAGTTTGAATTGAATGTGTTTAGATATGGTTATAGGAATCAACTGGATATGTCTCCAAGATCTGCATCTTCACTTTCAACCAAGAAGCTATGTTTCTTTCGTTCGACTTCTCCGGTTAGGAGCTGAATCTCAGAGGACACCGGTAAAGGCGATACCTCCATGTTCCTTTTCTAAATAGTTCGGTGGTGGCCATGGCTACAACACTAAATGCAATAATGGAAATTGTGTAGGAGAATTATTTGGCAAGTAATGTATTTGATTTAGCTATTAAGCAGATCTAAGTAGTCTGTAGTTACCGAATACCTGATTCTTTTTTGCTAGCTCAGGTTCTTTCTATACTAGATGCTAAATAAGAACTGGGATATAAATCTCTACATGACTATAACGCTCAAGCATTCCAACCAAAACAATTTGTCAACGGGCAAAGGTAAATTATTCAAGTAACACTGTTATTGTTACCTTTGCATTCATTCTACTTTTAATGATTTTTTGATGATGTGTGTATATATATCCTTTTTGTTGTAGGGTGATTTCATTTGTTACGACTCTTCTAGATTCTTCAACAACCGAGGTTACAATTGTTGTCTACATCCGAAGTTAGGTTGTGGTGACTTCCAGTGCAAAGATAGCAAAAAAGAATTTTAGCTATGATGTTAGATCTTCCATTCAAGTAAAGGCCAGTTTTGTTATTTGTTTAATTTGTATATCAACACAGGTAAATCCAGTGGTGGTTTCTCCCATTTTGAATTGGCCCACGTCCATCCTCTACTACAATGATTGTAGCAGACGATGTGTACGTCTAGGTGGCAGTGCATATCCAGGTACCTGAGAAAATAAATATTAAATTGAGAAACATGCATACTTATTTAGGCGCATTTACATTTTATCGAGTCAGATTGTTTAAAATGGTAAAACAGAAAAAAATGGTTAGTTAGAATTGAGACACATCAAATGGTTAGAAAGAGTCAAAAGCCATCCAAAGTGTGTTTTTTAAGCATAAGACTCCTAATGCATTTTGTGTGAAAAGTGTTATGGGTCAAACCAACCCACATGACCATTTCGACCCGCACTAAAATATCCTTTTTTTAGTTTTTGTCTCAATAACTGTTGGTTAGGGAGGTCATTTTCTATATGGGTAACGGGTCAAAATAGGTGGGTTTTGAGATAGGTCATTTCCTGTATGTGTAAAAACGAACCATCTAAGTTGGTTTACATGTAAACATTTTTTGTATGGGTAAAAACGAATTGGCTGAGGTGGCCTTATTCTGCTACTTATCATAAAGGCGGCATACTGTTTCTCTTATTATCAAATTTTCCTAATTGTTTTTCATCATTTATGTTATGTCCTTATCAGTGTTGTAGAAATCGGCCTAGGCGGCCGATTAATCGCCGCCTAGGCGCTAGGCGGTAGTCCACTGATTAATTTTAACCTAGTCGGTCCATTAATCGGTAATCGGTCAAAGTCGGTCGTAGGCGGTCGTAATCGGTGAAAATCGGTCCTAGTCGGTCAAAAATCGGATTAATCGGCCTATATTAATCGGTCAAAATCGGAAAAAATCGGATAAAATCGGTCCTAGGCGGCCCTAGGCGGTCAGAATTGGTCAAAATCAGTCAAAATCGAACCATACTATCTGAAAATTGAAGTATTTATGTGAATTTTGAAGTATTATTTTTATATTATTGGGTATATATATATAATTTTGAAAAAATACATATAAAAATCCCATTCCGATTAATCCCGATTAATCCCTATTAATCCCGATTAATCCCTAGGCTGTACCTCACCGCCCGACTAGCGCCTTCTACAACATTGGTCCTTATGAATCAGCTCCACCATATAAATTTGCATTTTTGATCTTTGTCTTATCATTACTATTTTTGTAGTTTCTTTGTGATAAGCAGGTGTCTTTGATTTATGCCAATTCTCCGAGGTGACTAAAAGGTCTGGTTGGGCAACCTGGGTAACGGGACAAAATAGGTTGGGTTTTAAACAGGTCATTTTTGTATGGGTAAAAACGGATTGGCTAAGTTGTTTTTTTTCTTTTTTTTGCTAACATGCCTTTTCTTTTTTACTTAGTGTGTTAATAATCTGAGATTATTGTTGCATTAGGCTTTAATGATTGGCTGGTATATATATACATTGTATGCCTAGAGATTAAACTTATAGATTTCCGAGTTAAGAGATGTTATTGATGCCTTTCTATTATTATTTTTTTTTTATAAAAAGTAAAGTCTAATTTTTTAAGGTCATAGTGACAAAGCCAGACTACGGCTCTTACTCGACTATGTTTTAACAAGTAAATATGTAGGTCAGTACGAATGTCCAAAAGATACCTGTTTTGAAAGAATTTGCCAGCTACTAATTTGCTGAAAAAAATAGAAAAAATAAAAAAAATCGGGTTGATAAGCCAGGTTCGGGTCAACATGCGAATATTCGGGTCATGTTTGGGTTCATATGTATGGCACGATTTTCGGGTCGGGTTGAACCCGCAAACACGACCCGTTTAGCACCCCTATTTAACATGCAAGGAAATGAAACTTAAAAGTGTGTGTTATTATATATGCATACAGTTTCTATTGCGTTTTATCATTTCCTTTTATTCTCTGTTTCAGTAAGGTAAGTAGCCTACAACTTCTTGATTTATGAGGTAGAAACTTGATAATATTTAAAAGATTTAATGCCATTTATGAACTTTTGGTAGTTCGTGAGGCTTGCACATCTTATTGGTATGGATCTAATATAGAAATATGTCCGGTCAAGAGGTATGCACTCAATTATTATTTATTGTTCGTTTTCTAGATTTTTTGTTAACCATGCGAACCAGTTACCATACTCATGGATTCCAGCGATACCCAGCTAACCAATTACATTGGGCGGATAGCCTCTTTTTTTGTGTGTAAATGCAGTGGTTTCCTTAGCATGTTACCTTGTCTTAAGTCTGCAATTTGGCCTTCAGTTCCCTCTAATGCTTCATCTAACGTTCTTTTCAAAGTAAAGGTATTATCTTTCATGTTATTTACTTATTAGACGTTTTACTTTTATAAATAACCAAATGAGTAAACTTCATTAATTACTTGTGATTTTTCATGTTAATCCAAGAATCAAGCATTTTTTGTATTTAGAAGAAACCACTGCCTCCTCAACCATATTATGTCCTGTTTGACCCATATCGTCTAAGTTGCTCTCTCTCTCTCTCTTGTCCGATGGGTATGAAGATATACAATGTTATGACACATTCGAATCATTGTCACCACTTTGGCTAAACATATTACATGCAGGCTGCCCAGCTTCAGAAGCGCAAACATTGGTCTAAGGACAAGTTCATGTTGAAACTTGAAACTTAGTTCATTTGACTAAAGTAGTCAAACTTTATGGAATGTTGAACTCTACAGTCCAAATTTTGAATTTGACATTATGATTGATTGTATATATAATTTCCCATTCGTAAAGTTTATGCATTTCTCATACACATGTTTAAGATCACACATCAAGACTTTTGTTGAAACTGAGTTAATTTGACTAAAGTAGTCAAACTTTATGGAATGCGATTAAGAATAGCAGTTGGGCCTCTACATTTAAAGAACCGATTCTCCAAAACTAATTGATTTAAAACCATTATCGTCAACTTTATGCATTAAGAAATAATAATAATAATATAAGTAACTTTCTCTAGCGCGGGATACGCATACTCAAAGGAACACGACTATCTTTAAGTTGTATTTCCACTTTGTCACTAATGTATGTAATATTACACTTTCTTTGTATTTTATTTTATCTTATCTAAACACTTAATGTTTATCTAAATAACTTTCTCCAACCCGGGAAGCAATCCCGGGTGATAACCTAGTTGATTACATAAATCATTACGATCATAGACTTTGTTTCCTTATTATCGATTAAGGAAATAGCTCTATAATTCAATCATAAATGATTTAGTTTTGCATCTAACCAATCGATGTGTGACATTTGTGCTCTCTAAACACTGTACGATGTAAAACAATATCAATTATCAATGAAACGATGTGTTTTGATCTCTATGTTTGCTTATTTGTGTATGAGAATTTCACGTTTTGATTCTAGTTCGATTTCAAGCTTTAAATCACTTTCTGGAAAGTTATATGCAAACTGTTACGTAAACGTAATCGGTTTAACACGACAAATACTCCGGAATAGTGACATATGCTTAACATACCTTAAATAATCTTTACATAACTTAGAAATAAGTTTTGAAGGGTTTGGTGTGTCAAAAACAAGTTTATTCGATCACAGGGACTATTTGCGACAAACTGCAAAAGTCTGCAAATTCGTATAGCAACGTACACTCTAGAACAATATCATAAGCTAAACATACCCTAAATATCTTTTACATAGCTTAGAAATAAGTTTTGATGGGTTCGGTATGCGAAAATACGCTTATTTTATCACAGGGACTAAAAGCGTTAAAACGGCGAAAGTATGCATATACGTGCATATCTTGCGTTCTAACCATATCCGGACATCCAAAAATTTTTGTAATCATTAAAATATTGTATTTTAGTGATGGGAATGCAAAAAAATCATTCGTTTCGCAATTTGGGTGGTCGTTTTCGCGTTCGTTACGATTCCGTCGTAATTAACCGAAAAACGCAACCGTACAGCCAAACGAACTGACATCCGTGACATTTTTGAGCATGATTCAAGTTAAATATACTTTAACTTCATCATGGAGCTTGAAAATGGGCTTGACGGGTGTTAGAAGTGCCAAAACGCGACGAAACAAGTCCAGGGGTCAAATCTGCCATTTTCAAAGTTTCTGCCCCTGCCAGGGCCTTAGGGACCGCAAGAGGTGCCCCCATACGGTCCGGAAGGAGGTCCCAGCACAGCAGATTCAATGTATCTTCAAAACAGCTGCTGAACTTGGTTTTGAATATGGTTTTTGAGTATTGTGGACTGGTTTGTGTGATCTCCAAGTCCCCTAATTAGTGTTTAACAAGTGTATGGTCAAGATTATGCCTTGATCAACTCAAAAACACATGGATTTGATCAAAGGCACTTGATTTCCTATAAATAGCAAGGCATTTCAACAACTTCAACTTGCTCATATGCTATTTTCTTCTTCATCTGCTCTATTGGAGGCTATCACTATTGTTGAAGGCCTGCTACTTGAGTTTTCTTAGTTCTCTTTCCAAGCATTGGACTCTTGTAAGTATTCCTTCATGCTTGTTTAGTTATTTCAAGCAAGAAAGTTAAACAGTGTTTGACTTTCAGCTTTGACCATGATTTGGTCAAGACAAAGTTCATTTGAACATTGCAACGTGAGCGTAATCACGATGGTTATAGTCCCTTGTGACTATACCTATTGATTACCACGTTGATTAGTCGAAGTGATGAGTCAAAGTTTCGGTCAAAATGCACGATTATGTGCATTTTGCGACGAAACTATTATTCGGGTATCAAAACATTTTGTATTGATATGAAATCAGTTTTCTAAATTAGTTAAACATGTTTTAACACGTTTAACTCATCACTTTTAGTTTAGTGCTTGTATAGGGTCGTAAGTCAAGCGGTCTAAACAACCGGCTTAGACTTTCGAACCCGACCCGTTTGGCCGATCATTAGGATCCGACCAAACATATTTGTGACCATAGTTGTATAGGGAATAACCTTCCGAGGTTATACCTTATGGTCACTTTGTTGGATTAGTTGTATGATAAGGTAGTTTATATGCCTTAGGAAAATGACCAAAATACCCTTTTAATGCATAAATTGAATTTAAGCATATGAAACTTAATTTTTCACACTTAAACTGATTATGCAATGTTATTAAACATATTAAGGCATGTAATACTTGTCATAGGAATAGTTAGGCGGTTCGAATGTGCTTTTGCGCAAATGACGCGTTAAAGTAGCGTAGACTACCTTAACGGGTCATAACCACTTAGGATAGGTTTCAAATCAGAATGTAGGCTTTGTTAAACCATATCACATGAGTTCCAATACTCATTTGGTTTACGAGACCTCGTTCTACCCGATCTCCCGATTTAGGTGTCGATGTATTAACATAGCGATCCGATACTTGGTGCCACTTGGTTTCCTTGATTGCGAAGCTTTGTTAGTTCACTAAATCAAGGATACCTTGCAATCTCAAGTGAGTACATAGTTCCCCTATTTTACTGCTTTCAATTGTTTTGGGGTGATTAATATGTGCTAAACGATTTCGAGTTTTCAAAACAAATACTATGGTTTATATTAAACACAACAATTTCAATAATGTAAACGAACTTGTTGGTACGTTAATACATAACACGAATGGTATTCATAAACAATGATCAAGCCGACCAATAGTATGTTATGGTACCATAGTATCTGACAAATCCCGTTATCGGACTATCGCCATGGTTATGTATGGGGGTAATGTGGGTAACGACAGAACCTGATGATTGTTAACATACCCTATGGTGGTTTGTTAATATGAGTTGAACGATTAGAATGAATCAGAACACAGGTTTGAATGTATTCGACGAGACGACCAAAAGTTAGTTTTCACAATTAAAATATGAACGATTTGAACGATTGGAATGATGGTTTATAACACGAACAAGTTGAACGACTGGTTTTGATAACACGAACGATTGAGAACAAGTACAATTGAACGATTGGTTTTTGGTATGTGATTAGATAACGGGATGGGTGTAATGTGATAAAAGCATGGTAGATAAGCCGCTGGTACTTCTTATATATAAGTGATTTTTATCATATTACATTCCATGGCCTTATTTAGTTCACTCGAACGATTGATTTCAAACGATGACACGCAACGATGTTTACTAAATGATATAAACCATACGAGTATTATTACAAGAATGATTTACAACTTGGTTTACAAAAGCAATGTTTTGGGTCAGAGAAGATGTTAGTGCATTAAGTGTCTATCGCCTCCGTCAATCTATCACGTAGCAGAAACCGAAGAAGTCTAAGCTTTTATTGTAATATCTAGTTAAAAGGGCAAGGTGGCAAACTTGTAAATAAGGAGAAATCCTTATATTCCTTGTGCCTATAAATAGGGAGTTATAGTGTTAGGTTTAAGACTTTTGCCATTTTAGAGAGTTTGGAGCTTGGTGCTTAGAGAGAGAAAGTAGAGAGAGAAAGTGCTCTAGGTGATTCACGGTTCTTGTACGATTTCAGATTTATCAAAGAATCACGTTTATATTACGTCACATGTGTTATCGCCTCCGTCAATCTAGCACGTAGCAGAAACCGAAGAAGTCTAAGCTTTTATTGTAATATCTAGTTAAAAGGGCAAGGTGGCAAACTTGTAAATAAGGAGAAATCCTTATATTCCTTGTGCCTATAAATAGGGAGTTATAGTGTTAGGTTTAAGACTTTTGCCATTTTAGAGAGTTTGGAGCTTGGTGCTTAGAGAGAGAAAGTAGAGAGAGAAAGTGCTCTAGGTGATTCACGGTTCTTGTACAATTTCAGATTTATCAAAGAATCACGTTTATATTACGTCACATGTGTTAGGTCGCGTTCGTGTACGGTTTCCGCACGTTTCACGTTCGTTTCGAAGTCAAAACCGGTCCTACAAGTGGTATCAGAGCAGGAGCTCGATTGCACTGATCTATAACACGATTTCGCACAGGATTACATTGATTTCAGATCTGAATATCATCGATTTCTTCATATTCTACTCATTTTTCACGTTTTCTACAGTTTTTCGACAAATTGAACGGGATTTTACAGTCCGAATCGGCTGATTTTTTAGTATATTGTGCGAAAACAGTTGATTTACAATCCTACCAAGTTTCAGATTCAAACTCCTAGTCGTTTAGGAGAATTTTGATTTTTTGTGTCCGATTTCGTTGGAAACAGCAAGATTTCGCTTGAACCAGTTGAATTTCACTTGAAAAATTCAAGCGAAATCCTTATAAGTGAGATTTCGCTTGAGATATCAGTTTAGTTTCGCTTGAAAATCACTTGGAACTCAGAGATTTCGCTTGAAAATCATCATTGATTCCGCTTGAAAGATAACAGTCGTGATTTTGCTTGAATATTCTGAGGATTCCGCTTGAATATCTGTTGGTGTCGCTTGAAAAGTATAAAACGTCTGACCGCTTGAACCAACACACCACGTGAATAATGCATTGTGTTTTGTGAAAATACATAGAATTTTGTGAAACTTTAATCGAAGTTGTCAGTACATTGGAAAATGAGATCATGTTATCAGTTTGCATGTGATATGATTGTCGGCTTAGTGGTTTTTGATTCAATTAGTCAAATTAAGAAGTAAGAGGTGGTCAAAGTTGAGTTGTTCAAGACATTTGAAAGTAAACAAATTCATCGTTTCATGCATTGTTGTCAGTCACATTTCGAGGTCCAATCAGATTAGTGGTGGTTGTGGTCGAATTGCATTTTAGATATTAAAACAATTCATGAGAATTTATATGATTTCAGTATTGTTCTAGTCGGTCACGAGGATTTAAAGGCAGTACATGTGTATTCGGTTAATAAAAAAGAATCAGTCAAATCATTTTGTGTTGATATAATGATTGTATGCCATGTGATATGATTAAAAATGATAGCCCATGTGAAGTCTATATCATTGGTTCAATTAGAGTAAAAAGATGTGACATGTGTGTTTTGAAAATCGATATGTTAATTGATTTTGTTGGTTCTTGTTTGTTACAAGTGCACGTGATCTGATCAATATTCTCGGCCCATTTAAAGTGTCTGATCCATTTAAGTCTTGTTCTAATACCGAGTTGTCAGAGGAATTTCATAAGTGTCTACAGTTTGCGTGAAGGTTTGATCACATATCACATGAAGTCATCCAAATTGTTCAGGTCATTGGAAAAAGGTCATTTGAATTAGATCCGGGTCATAGCAATCCGCACAGTTTGTCAACCTTCAGTCCACATAGAAAATTCACGAGTTCGAGTATCAGTTTGATTCAGTTGTTTGATATTTTTAAACTGATAGTTTGTTTGTTTGATCTAGGTAATTGAAGATGTCAAACAATTGTGAAGAGTTCTACAATACTTTCTACAACGCGTTCACTTCCGAATCATCAGATAGAAGATCTGAGATTAAAGAATATTCAAGAGAGATTTCGGAGAATTTGAAGTTTGAGAATATGTACGGAAGCCAACAGAAGCCACCAAAGTTAATGAAAGTTGAAGACTATCACTGGTGGAAAAACAGATTTGAGGGTTGGGTAAAAGCTTTCGCTCCTGAAAGTTGGATAAAAATGACAGATGGATACATTGAACCAGTAAAAGAGGGAGGAGAGTTAATAGATGCGAAGGATTTCTCAGACATAGATATAAAAAATGTTGTGGCTGAATCTAAAATGATCACATTAATCAAACAGTCAGTGAGAGAGGATATTATTTTGTTACTTGAACAAGAGAAAACTTCAAAGAGTTTGTGGGAAGCGTTAGGGAAAAAGT
>JARYGA010020665.1:0-26400 GCA_030545235.1 Helianthus tuberosus
GAACACTACGGAATAGTGAAATAGGCTTAACGTACCTTAAATAACCTACACATAACTTAGAAATAAGTTTTGGATGGTTTGGTGTGTTGAAATCAAGTTTGTTCGATCGCAGGGACTATTTGTGTCAAACTGCGAAACTATATCGATTTGTATAGTAACGAACATTCCGGAACTTGATCATAAGTTGAACATACCCTAAATATCCTTTACATAGCTTAGAAATAGGCTTTGAGGGGTTCGGTATGCTAAAATAAACTTTATTGATCAATAGGGACTAAAAGCGTCAAAAAGTGCATAAGTTTGCATTTTCACGCATATCTTACGTTCTGAATATATCCGGACATCCAAAAATTTATGTAAGCATTAAAATATTTTATTTTAGTGTTTGGCATAAGAAAATTCCATTCGTCGCGCAATTTGGATTGTTTTTGCGTTCGTTACGACTTCCGTCGTAATTAACCGAACAACACAACCGTACGGCCAAACGAGCCGACATCCGAGATATTTTTGAACATGTTTTGAGTTCCCTATACTTTAACTTCATTTTAGAGCCTTGAAATGAGGTTAATGGGGCTTAAACGTGCCAAAAATGAGCCGAAATGCAAGATTCTGAAGTGTAGGGACCAAATTGCAAATTCTTGAAACTCAGCCCACACGAGCCGCGTAAGACTTGCTTGTCTTTTATGCGGGCCGCCTGAGACACCCAGATAAGTAAAACTGATTTTCTTGCTGTTTCCAGCTGTTCCAGCCATATCTTCCACTTGCAAACGGTTTTTAACTTACTATGGGCTCATTCTAGGGGCTCCAATGGTATTACAAAACAATGGGCCCAAGTGGAGGGCTTAGATCGAAGCTCGTTTCCCGATAAATGATCCTAACGGTTCTAGTTTTCCTATATATACCCCTACTTCATTTGCTCAAACCCACTTGATTTTTTGAGATTTCTCTAAGTTGAAGTGTTAACCACTTCATACCTGAGAATACTTGGAAAGATCAAAGCTTGCGGGGACCCTTTGTAAGTATTCCTTCATTCTTTTCATTCGTTTTTATCGTAAAAGTCAAACTGCGTTTGACTTTCTGCATTAACCAGTTTATGGTCAATGCAAAGTTCGTTTGAACTTCATAACGTGAGCGTAATCACGATGGTTATAGTCCTTAGTGACTATACCTACTGATTACCACGTTATCTAGGCTCAGTGACGAGTCGTAGTTTCGGCCAAAATGCGTTTTCTCGCGTATTTTGTAACCAAACTACTTTTAGGTATAAAAACCGTTTGTTTTGATACCAAACCTGTTTTCTAACTTAACTAAACATGTTTTAGCATGTTTAGCTCGTCACTTTTTAGTTTAGTGCTTGTGTAGAGTCGTAAGTCAAGCGGACTAAACACCCGCTTAGACTTTCGAACACGACCCGTTTGGTCGATCATTAGGATCTGACCAAACATGTTTAATGACCATAGTTTCATAGGGAATAACCTTCCGAGGTTATACCTTATGGTCACCTAGTTTAAGTAGTTGTATGATAGGTAGTTTATATGCCTTAGGTAAATTACCAAAATGCCCTTTTCATGCGTAATTGGTAATTAAGCATATGTAACCTAAAATTTTGTCACGTAACTGATTACGTAACATATTTAAACATGTCTTGGCATATAATACTTTTCATAGGACTAGTTAGACGTCTCGAACGCGCATTTGCGCGCACGACGCGTTAAAGTAGCGTAAGCTACCTTAATGGGTCGCGATGGGTCGAAAGCACTTAGGTTAGGTTCCGATTTAGAATGTAGGATTTGTTAAACCATATCACATGAGTTCCAACACTCATTTGGTTTACAAGACCTCCTTCTGTCCGATCTTCCGATTTAGGAGTCTATTGTTTGACTAGTGATTCGATTACTAGGTGCTGCTTGATTTCTCTGGTTTACTTGAGTTTGTTGAAGTTCTATTGATTGAGGATACTTTGCACTTCATGTGAGTACATAGTTCCCCTATTTTACTGTTTTCAATTGTTTTGGGGTGATTCATATGTACAAAAATGATTTCAAGGTTTAAACGATGATTTCAAAAACGATTAAAACGATTTATACTAAACTAATAACGATTTCATTAATGTGAACAAACTTGTTGGTTGTAGTTACATAACGAATGACATTCATTAATTTTGGCCGAACCGACCAGTATTAGGTTATGGTACCATAGGATCTGACAAATCCCGTTATTGTACTGCACCCATGGTTATATGTGGGTGTTGTGGGTAACGACTGAATCTGTAATTGTTAACTTACCCTTTGGAGGTTTGTTAATGCGAGAAGCGAGAAACGAGGTAGTCGAGTCACGAAGGTTTGAATGTTATTAGCGAGACGACCATAAATAGTTTTCACAATTAAAATGGGGATGATTTAAACGATTTAAACGAGTTAACGATTTTGAAACGATTTGAACAAGTTAAACGAATTGGATAAACGATTGGTTTTTGGTTAAGTGTTTGGATAACGGGACGGGTGTAATGTGGTGAAAGCATGGTAGATACGCCGCTGGTACTTCTTATATATAAGTGTTTTCAACATATTACATACCGCGGTGTTATTTAGTTCACTTGAGTAAACGATTTTGAAACGATGTCACACAACGATGTTTTCTAAAAGATATGAACCATACGGGTTTTATTAACGAGTTTTTACGAGATGTTTTACAAATTGGTTTTCTAAAACAAATGTTTTTGGGTTAAGAATCATGGCTACGAGATTTTATGAACTATAACCAACTTGATTTGAGTTGGTTAGCTATGTTGCAATACACTTTTCAAAACGAGGTTTGTATTTTGACTCTTCTAGTCTAATAAAGTACTGCAACATGTAAACGAAGCCATGATTCCGATAATCTTATAAAACCTTTGTAGTCGCCAGCATTTCTTTGCTGACTTTGTTTTTTACATATGTTTCAGGTGTTGTTGCTTGATTGATTTCTAGGATGCATGCGTCACATAGGATCTGGACGAGGCCTTAGTGACATAATAATAATGATAGACGATATGTACTTGGTTGTTGTGTGTTAAGACAATGTAAATGTTTATTATTATCAATAAAACGAAACTCTTTTTGTATCCATGGTTATGAAACACAATTAGTTCTTGTCTCGTTTTAAGTCACTAAGGCACAGGTCCACCTAAGTATGTCTTGATAAGTCCTATGCATCATCTCTTGAAAACACATGTGAAAATAGGTACGTCAGCATAAAAATGCCTGTGAGATACATAGGTTTTGTGAAAACAGAATTCATGACTTATGTTTGAGAAAATGTTTAGTCATGAACCTGGTAATTTGATTTGTCTTGTAAATCATTTGAAAAACGATAAGATCAGATGATATGTATAAATAAGAGAATAATGTATGGTTAAATGAATAACCATGTAAAATGAGTTTGTATAAGATTAGTTGTTTGTAAATCAATGTCTTGTGAAAAGTATGTTATTTGTATAAAATGTTATATGTCTCAAATTGAAATGATTCAAATAACGCTACAATATGTGATACCATACAAACACTTATATATAGGAAGTACCAGCGGCGTATCCACCGTGCTTGTATCATATTACATACGCCTCGTTACTTAAATCACTTACTCAAACCAAACCATCAAGATGAAATGTTTAACAATTGTAGAAATGTTTATGTATAGTCAAATGTCTATTGTCAAATGTAAATCATGTCAACAGATACAACTAGTTCACATGGTTCAATAGTTACAAACGGTTCATATAATCAAAGGGTTACGATGGTTCACATAGTCAAATGGTTACAACGGTTCAAAATGTAATGTAAAACGATGTACTAAGTATGCACACAATGGGCATACATAGCATGAAATGTATTGTAAAGTGATGTACTAAGTATCCACACAATGGGCATACATAGCCTAAAATGTATTGTAATGTGATGTACTAAGTATGCACACAATGGGCATACATAGCATAAAATGTATTGAAATCATGTACTATAAATGTACTAATAAACATAGCAAGTATATGATGTGAAAACAGGAAAGCATGAAAGTAACAAGAAGGCACATGTGTTCCACCCCAAAATGTTTGGAAAACAGTAAAAGAGGGGTCTATGTACTCACATGAGATTGATCAGTAGTCCTTGAGTGACAACCAAACAATGCTAGGGATCACGGATATCAAACGACACCTAATATAGGTAACTATGTTAATAAACCGGACCTAAATCGGAGGATTAGATAGAATGAGGGTTTGTAAACCAAACGAGTATGGAGACTCATCTCACATGGTTTAACAAAGCCTACATACTAAATGAAACCTAACCTAAGTGCTTACGACCCATTACGACCCGTTTAGGTAGCTTATGCTACTTTAACGCGTCGTTCGCGTGAAACGCGTTCGGACCGCCTAACTAGCCCTATGATAAGTAAAATATGCCTTAACATGCCTAATATTGTTGCCAAATCAGTTTAGATACCAAAAGTTATGTTACATATGCTTAAAATGAATTTTGGCGTCAAAAGGGCATTTTGGTAATTTACCTAAGGCATATAAACTACCTATCATACAACTACTTAAACGAAGCGACCATAAGGTATAACCTTGGAAGGTTATTCCCTATATACTATGGTCACCTAATGTGATTGGTCGGATCCTAATGATCGACCAAACGGGTCGGGTTCAAAGTATAAGCGATTGTTTAGATCGCTCACCTTACGACCCTATATAAGCACTAAACTAAAAGTGACGAGCTAAGCATGTTAAAACATGCTTAACTAAGTTTAGAAAACAGGTTTGGTATCAAAACAAACGGTTTAGATACCTAAGAGTAGTTTGGTTAACAAATACGCAAGAATGCGCATTTTGGCCGAAACTACGACTCGTCACTAAGCCTAGATAACGTGGTAATCAGTAGGTGTAGTCACTAGGGACTATAACCATCGTGATCACGCTCACGTTATGAAGTTCAAACGAACTTCGCATTGACCATAAACTGGTCAATGCAGAAAGTCAAACAAAGTTTGGCTTTCGGACTCGAAAAGCAATAAAAGAACGAAGGAACACTTACAAAGGGTCCCCGCAAGATTGATTTCCAAGTAATCTCAGGTAGGAAGTGTATAAACACAACCACATAGAGAAAAATCAGATTTCAAGTGGGTTTTACAATGGGGATGGATGGGTATTTATAGTAAATGGACCACCGTTAGGATCGTTCCCCGAATAATGTGATCGAATCTCATCCGTACAAGTGTTGGAATGTTATGGTAGCTCATTTTGCCCCCACCACAACAGTTTGACAAGTGGCATTGGCTTTTGGGGGTTTGAAAGGCTGTTAACAGCTATTAAAAACATTGAATCTGGTCTGGTAGACTGACGCGGGCCTCGTAAAGTATCACCCTGGGTTTACGCGGGCCGCCTGATGTCTTGATCAGAAACCAAGTTTCAAAAATGAGAGTTTTGGTCCCTGTTGGTGTTAAAGGCCATTTCCGACATGTTTAAGGCCCGTTAAGCCAACGTTAAGGCCCTAAAATGATGACTAAACATTGTGGACATGAAACATGCTCAAAAATATGTCGGATTTCAGTTCGTTTGGTCGTACGATCGCGATGATCGCTTAATTACGACGGAATGCGCATAAGCGCGAAAAACGATCCAAATGACGCGACGAATGGATTTTTCTCATGCCAAACACTAAAATAAAATGTTTTAGTGCTTACATAATTTTTTGGATGTCCGGATGTAGTCAGAACGTAAGTTATGCGCGAAAATGCAAACTTGTGCACTTTTTGACGCTTTTAGTCCCTGAATGGCCCAAAAGTTTATTTTAGCACACCGAACCCCTCAAAGCCTATTTCTAAGCTATGTAAAGGATATTTATGGTATGTTTAACTTATGGCCATGTTCTGGAATGTCTGTTAGAGTTCAAATTGGCATACTTTCGCAGTTTGTCAACTTTAGTCCCTGTAAACCATTTAACTTGATTTTGTCATACCAAAGCCTTCAAAACTTATTTCTAAGTTATGTAAAGGTTATTTAAGGTATGTTAAGCCTATTTCACTATTCCGGAGTGTTTGTTGCATTAAACTGGTTATATTTACGTATCAGCGCGCGTATAACCTTCTAGAAAGCGAATTAGAGCTTGAAATCGAACAAGAGTTGATATGTGCAAAAGATACACATATTTATACAGATCCCAAGTATGAAATACAATATTTCATTGGCTTGGTATTTGTTTGATGGTCGCAGTGACCCAGGTGTCACAGTCTCCCCTACTTTAGGAAATTTCGTCCCGAAATTTATTCGTAGGAGTCCATCTGTGACTTTGTGGCAAGTAACCACTAGAGATATATAAGGCATAATCCTGTCATTTCCTTAACGGACATTCTTCAGAACGAAAATGAACTTACGGATTCATTTTCAATGGTTGCTTCATCAGAAATGGAAATGAAGAGGAGAAACAAACGGATATTCATTTCCTCAACGGACAATTTTCAGAAACGAAAAATGAACTTACGGAGTCATTTTCAACGGGTGCTTCATCAGAAATGGAAATGAAAAGGATAAACAAACGGATATTCATTTCCTCAACGGATAATCTTCAGAAACAAAAATGAACAAACGGAGTCATTTTCAACGGGTGCTTCCTCAGAATTGGAAATGAAAATGATAGAAAACGGATATTCATTTCCTCAACGGACAATCTTCAGAAACGAAAATGAACTTACGGAGTCATTTTCAACGGTTGCTTCCTCAGAAACGGAAATGACAAAGGATAATCAAACGGATATTCATTTCCTCAATGGACAATCTTCAGAAACGAAAATGAACAAACGGAATTATTTTCAACGGGTGCTTCCTCAGAAATGGAAATGAAAATGATAGACAAACGGATATTCATTTCCTCAACGGAAAATCTTCAGAAAAGAAAATGAACTTACGGAGTCATTTTCAACGGTTGCTTCCTCAGAAACGGAAATGAAAAAGGATAATCAAACGGATATTCATTTCCTCAACGGACAATCTTCAGAAACGAAAATGAACAAACGGAGTCATTTTCAACGGGTGCTTCCTCAGAAACGGAAATGAATAGAGTTAACTTCTAGGCACATGACAAAGCTCGCTGTGGTTTCTGTTCACTAAATTCCATAATTATGTATGCATCCATAATTACGTAATTCCTTGCACAGTCCACACAGTTTGTCTTGTAATGTTTAGGGGAGGAAAATCAAACCTGTGATGAGGGTGACTAGACTACCATAGGGTCCTTTTAATTAGATCGACAGATGATCTTATTAATTTGGCCACCAAGGAGTCCATTCAGCTATATCATCACATGATGTTCCTAACCAGATTTTTGGATCAATCTGTTTAACTAGACCACTTAAGGGGTCTAATTATGGAGTAGTACTTTATAACCCAAGGGAACTACAACGTAGAAGTCCATTAAGGATTTTAGATAACAAAAACTTGGATTACACCAAAAACATAAAAGGGAACACATTAACACATAATCACATAGTTGCTTAACTCAGTTATTAATTTGTTATTAACTTGTTATCGATTGAAAATGGATATGGAAACCAGTCGATGGACTTCAACATCCTTAAACATCTATTTGAAAAGATAGAATGATTTTCCAAAAAATTGATTTCTGATTACAAGGAATCACCCCATTCGAATTAAGGTATACAACAATTAAGGACTTACGGAAATACCCTTAGGTACCCTATTAAGGATTTATAGTGGTACTTTGGGTATTCGTCCAGTGTTGTAACTTGCGCCTTGTAATTCGTATCCTTGGAAGAAACGGGTACTTAGGAATTTCGTGGAAAACGCAAGAGATCATAAGATGGAAAAATTTTGGGGGTAGTTTGCTTTACAAGGAATACGATTCCTTGCTTGTCGGTATTGTAGGGGATATGTTCTTTATACATACAACCACATAAATACATTGCAATGTAAATAAAGGATTTATTTATAAACAATGATAACAAACGTTTCATGGACCTTGACAACAAAAGAAAATAATACATAAGACGTGATTATTTCTAAACGATGCTGTCTTCTGGTCGGTCAGATGCTCATCCCTGTGCTGGATTTGCATTAGCAAGCTTTGGGCAATCTCTTCGGAAATGACCCATCTCGCCACAGTTGAAACAAGAACCTGGTAGAAAACGACCTTGAGCGGGATTGTTGCCAGCTTGGTTTGGTGCAGCTGCAGCTGGGCAGACTCTTGCTGTATGGCCTATAAGTCCACAAGTTTGGCATTTGCGGCACTTT
Organism: Helianthus tuberosus; assembly: GCA_030545235.1. NCBI lineage: Eukaryota > Viridiplantae > Streptophyta > Magnoliopsida > Asterales > Asteraceae > Helianthus > Helianthus tuberosus. The sequence goes on from JARYGA010020665.1 coordinate 8,282, forward strand.
ACATTGTCATGATGATGGAGGCTACATTGGTTGCACAAGGGTGCAGTTCCATTGTATGGCTTCCTAGCAGGGGGTTGAGCTGGTTGGTTGGGGACGGCTTGATCATTGTGAGTAACCATGGTGAAGTTCTGAGAAGCCTTTCGCTTCTTTGACTTTTTAGGGGATCCAGTCTGTTCATCCATGGTCTTTGATTCCTCGATTGGGTTCGATTCCTCGACCGGTTTTTTGTCACCTTTTCGGAAAAGTTTACCTTTCCTGATCTTTGATTCGGTCAAGGTTGCAGATAGCTCAATGGCCTGTCTAACTGTAGTAGGGTTGCTACCAGTCACAATGTCTTGTATTGAGTCAGGGAGACCATCAATGTATTTTCGATCGCCTTATCCAAAGGCGTAACCATGGTAGGACACAACAGGCTCAGCTCCTCATATCGATCAGTGTATGCTCGATGTTCACCGCTGTCTTGCTTAAGATCGTCGAATTCCCTTTCCAAGGCCCTGATCTCGTGACGAGGACAGAACTCCCTCATCATAAGGGCCCTAAGTTCGGCCCATGTTTGTGCTAGAGCAACTTCTGCACCACGGTCTCTCATCACCCCGTTCCACCATGTAAGAGCCCTTTTTCTGAAACACACTCGAAGAAAACTCGACCTTGCGATTGCCAGGACACTGCACGTGGCGGAAAGTATTCTCAATGCTCTCGAACCATTGAAGAAGCCCAGTCGCTCCCTCAGAACCACTAAACTTGAGTGGTTTAGCCGAGTTAAAACTCTTGAAATTGCATGGACCATTGTTGTTGTTGTTGGCTTGGTTCCATTGAGCAAAGAGGTTTGGGAATTGAGCAGCCATTTGCTGCGCAATGATTTCTGCCAGTTCGGCAGTCGCTATCTGGTTTTCGCGTCGAGGAGGCATTCTAAAAGAGAAACAAGAAATAAAACAAATGAAATGGCATTGGGTAAGAATAGGATGTTACAATTACCGACCATAATCATGGTTGATGCTCATTTGTTTGAACCCCGAAGCAAACAAACAACACAAAGGCTGAATCAAAGCAAATAGATCCTCATAGTGTATCGCGAAGACATGCTCGCCTATAAGTGGACACTCACCCCAAGAGTTCCCAGGTAAGAGTGACTGGTCCGATTATGTGGATTTGTACGAACACTCTAGCCTTAGACAGAAAACCCAGGGTACAGGCATTCACTCTTCCAGTTTGCATGTGTTCACACTATTTAGGACCCAAATCTTTGACGAGAGTTTTGAAAATTCAAAGGGGTTCAAAACCTTATAACAGAGTGTTCAAAACCTAGTAATCAATCATCCTAGAACATATGATTAGTTTTCAAAGCGGTTTTGAAATTTATGTTCTTGTTGTGGTCGTCGCCTAAGGATAGGTGACGGTATTGTTTTATGACTAACGCAAGTAAACTCGCGTTAGGGTCCTAGGAAGGTTATAGTCTAGGTCAAAGCATTACTAATAACCTAATTCCCTATAACCATTGGCTCTGATACCAACTTTTCTGTCACACCCCGACCACGTGAGACAACGAAACGTGGCGGAAACATCGGGGAGTGTTGTAACAGAATTAATTGTTTCAAATCCATGGCAATTGAAGTTTCGTTTTATTAATCAAACATGAGAGTTTACATTGTTTTAAACAAGAACCAAAGAGTACATAACATAAATTAACTAGTTCTTGTCTCGTTTTAAGTCACTAAGGCACAGGTCCGCCTAAGTATGTCTTGATAAGTCCTATGCATCATCTCCTGAAAACACATGTGAAAATAGGTACGTTAGCATAAAAATGCCTGTGAGATACATAGGTTTTGTGAAAACAGAATTCATGACTTATGTTTGAGAAAATGTTTAGTCATGAACATGGTAATTTGCTTTGTCTTGTAAATCATTTGAAAAACGATAAGATCAGATGATATGTATAAATAAGAGAATAATGTATGGTTAAATGAATAACCATGTAAAATGAGTTTGTATAAGATTAGTTGTTTGTAAATCAATGTCTTGTGAAAAGTATGTTATTTGTATAAAATGTTATATGTCTCAAATTGAAATGATTCAAATAACGCTACAATATGTGATACCATACAAACACTTATATATAGGAAGTACCAGCGGCGTATCCACCGTGCTTGTATCATATTACATACGCCTCGTTACTTAAATCACTTACTCAAACCAAACCATCAAGATGAAATGTTTAACAATTGTAGAAATGTTTATGTATAGTCAAATGTCTATTGTCAAATGTAAGTCATGTCAACAGAAACAACTGGTTCACACGGTTCAATAGTTACAAACGGTTCATATAATCAAAGGGTTACGACGGTTCACATAGTCAAATGGTTACAACGGTTCAAAATGTAATGTAAAACGATGTACTAAGTATGCACACAATGGGCATACATAGCATGAAATGTATTGTAAAGTGATGTACTAAGTATGCACACAATGGGCATACATAGCCTAAAATGTATTGTAATGTGATGTACTAAGTATGCACACAATGGGCATACATAGCATAAAATGTATTGAAATCATGTACTATAAATGTACTAATAAACATAGCAAGTATATGATGTGAAAACAGGAAAGCATGAAAGTAACAAGTAGGCACATGTGTTCCACCCCAAAATGTTTGGAAAACAGTAAAAGAGGGGTCTATGCACTCACATGAGATTGCTCAGTAGTCCTTGAGTGACAACCATACAAGGCTAGAGATCACGGATATCAAACGGCACCTAATATAGGTAACTATGTTAATAAACCGGACCTAAATCGAAGGATTAGATAGAATGAGGGTTCGTAGACCAAACGAGTATGGAGACTCGTCTCATATGGTTTAACAAAGCCTACATACTAAATGAAACCTAACCTAAGTGCTTACGACCCATTACGACCCGTTTAGGTAGCTTATGCTACTTTAACGCGTTGTTCGCGTGAAACGTGTTCGGACCGCCTAACTAGCCCTATGATAAGTAAAATATGCCTTAACATGTCTAATATTGTTGCCAAATCAGTTTAGATACCAAAAGTTATGTTACATATGCTTAAAATGAATTTTGGCGTCAAAAGGGCATTTTGGTAATTTACCTAAGGCATATAAACTACCTATCATACAACTACTTAAACGAAGCGACCATAAGGTATAACCTTGGAAGGTTATTCCCTATATACTATGGTCACCTAATGTGTTTGGTCGGATCCTAATGATCGACCAAACGGGTCGGTTTTGAAAGTATAAGCGATTGTTTAGATCGCTTACCTTACGACCCTATATAAGCACTAAACTAAAAGTGACGAGCTCACATGCTTAACAAAGTTTAGAAAACAGGTTTGGTATCAAAACAAACGGTTTTGATACCTAAGAGCAGTTTAGTTACAAAATACGCAAGAATGCGCATTTTGGCCGAAACTACGACTCGTCACTAAGCCTAGATAACGTGGTAATCAGTAGGTGTAGACACTAGGGACTATAACCATCGTGATCACGCTCACGTTATGAAGTTCAAACGAACTTCGCATTGACCATAATCTGGTCAATGCAGAAAGTCAAACAAAGTTTGACTTTCGGACTCGAAAAGCAATAAAAGAACGAAGGAACACTTACAAAGGGTCCCCGCAAGATTGATTTCCAAGTAATCTCAGGTAGGAAGTGTATAAACACAACCACTTAGAGAAAACTCAGATTTCAAGTGGGTTTTACAATGGGGATGGATGGGTATTTATAGTAAATGGACCACCGTTAGGATCGTTCCTCGAATAACGTGATCGAATCTCACCCGTACAAGTGTTGGAATGTTATGGTAGCTCATTTTGCCCCCACCACAAGAGTTTGACAAGTGGCATTAGCCTTTGGGGGTTTGAAAGGCTGTTAACAGCTGTTAAAAACATTGAATCTGGTCTGGTAGACTGACGCGGGCCGCATAAAGTATCACCCTGGGTTTACGCGGGCCGCCTGAAGTCCTGATCAGAAACCAAGTTTCAAAAATGACCGTTTTGGTCCCTGTTGGTGTTAAAGGCCATTTCCGACATGTTTAAGGCCCGTTAAGCCAACGTTAACGCCCTAAAATGATTTCTAAACATTGTGGACATGAAACATGCTCAAAAATATGTCGGATGTCAGTTCGTTTGGTCGTACGATCGCGATGATCGCTTAATTACAACGGAATGCACATAAGCGTGAAAAACGATCCAAATGACGCGACGAATGGATTTTTCTCATGCCAAACACTAAAATAAAATGTTTTAGTGCTTACATAAATTTTTGGATGTCCGGATGTAGTCAGAATGTAAGTTATGCGTGAAAATGCAAACTTGTGCACTTTTTGACGCTTTTAGTCCCTGAATGGCCCAAAAGTTTATTTTAGCACACCGAACCCCTCAAAGCCTATTTCTAGGCTATGTAAAGGATATTTATTGTATGTTTAACTTATGGCCATGTTCCGGAATTTCTGTTACAGTTCAAATTGGCATACTTTCGCAGTTTGTCAACTTTAGTCCCTGTAAGCGATTTAACTTGATTTTGCCATACCAAAGCCTTCAAAACTTATTTCTAAGTTATGTAAAGGTTATTTAAGGTATGTAAAGCCAATTTCACTATTCTAGAGTGTTCGTTGCAATAAACTGGTTATATTTACGCATCAGCGCGCGTATAACCTTCTAGAAAGCGATTTAGAGCTTGAAATCGAACAAGAGTTGATATGTGCAAAAGATACACATATTTATACAAATCCCAAGTATGAAATACAATATTTCATTGGCTTGGTATTTGTTTGATGGTCGCAGTGACCCAGGTGTCACACGAGTGGAAGAATAAAAGACTTGGTTGAGTAAAAGAGGTGGATTTTGCTGATACGACCAAATAAATCGAGAAACAAAGTCTTAAGGAATGCCGGAAGGGTTGCTATGAAAATAATATCGATAAAATACTCAATTAATAGGTATGTTTTCAGATAAATGCGTAACCAACAGTCAAGAACGCGAATTAAAAGTCAAGAGACTCGGATTAAGAGTTATGACTGAGAAAACGATAAAATTTTGCAAAAACAGAAATTTCGATAGTCATGTTCAACTACTTTAATGTTGGGTGGGTTGAATAAAGTATAGTGGTTGATATCCCAAGTAAGCGCAACCTGGATAATGAAAGCGTGAAATATTATTGAATCTATGGGATAGGTCATCAAAGAGTATGAAAGGGAAAATGCAAACCAATGAAACCGGAGTGTTAAAAACATCAAGATCAAGAACCCGGGTAACGGGTTGAAAGGAAATAGAGGCATAAACCAAATAACTGTATGAGTAAAATAAACCGACGCGAAGGACACATAAGAAGTCATAGAGTCGAAAAGATAATCCGAAAGAAAATGAGTGTAGCCTTAGACTACGGTTAAGGTCAAACGAATAGAAGATGATCCATGGGATCACCATAACCTCCAAATTATAAACAATGTAAAGGCCTACGGGAACAAAATGACCATTGGGTCGCAAATACAAATGGAACATGCTAGGGGGGGTCTCACCCTAAAAAAAAAAGTGAAGACCTAATAGAATAGTCTACAAGGCTAAGTAAAGGAACCTACGGGTCGATAATATAAAGCGTGGAGAACCAATTATGATTTCTCGTGTAAAATGATAATCCCGAAGAATAATCCTTGTCGTCAATTCCTTGATATGATTAATCGACATGGTTAAAGAGAAAAACATTAAACTAAAATTCAATTTTAGTAAAGAAACGATATTCTAACACCTATGAATACCGAGAGAGAAATAAGAAAATGGTTAGCACTAAAGAATATAGGTCTAACGCCGAAAGCTGTAAGATAATGCATTCGGAGGAAAGATTCTTAAGAATGAAAAGTCGATGTAAAACTAAACATGGCGTGATGTGATCACGGACACAAAAGTAATATAGAATGTAATCACGTTATAGTGTGAATGACTAGATATGAAATTATAAACACGCAAAGGGCCGATGACGACAATATTGCATACCCGAATGAGGAGGTATGAGGTAAAATGGTGACCAATTAGTTTAGGCAATAAAACAAGTTGTAGCCTAAATAACACTGTGACCTATGTAGAACGCTTGTTAGTATAAAACTAGCGTCAAGTAAGTATGCTGACGGACTCAGTGACTGAATGGTCAAAAGACAACCCGATTAAAAAGGGCGACAAAGGATAGGAAATAGGTGATATAGTACGCTAAAAGTTTTCCCCAAGGAAGGGTGTTATCCGATTCAGAAAAAGAGAGAAACTAAGCCCAAGGTTTATCGGGCCATTTAAAATCATCGAACGGGGTTGGCAAGGTGGCTTATCGCCTCGAGCTACCGGAAGAGTTCAGTGGAATACATGGCACGTTCCACGTGTCACATCTCCGAAAATGTTTAGCAGACGAAACTGCTTGTATCCACTACGATGATATTGAGGTGGATAACAGCCTCAACTATGTAGTAAAACCAATCGCGATTTTCGATCGTAAAGAGAAGAGTTTGAGGAACAAAGTGATTAAGCAAGTCAAGGTCAAATGGGAGCATAGGAAAGGTTCGGACACTACGTGGGAGTCCGAAGAGGAGATGCGACGTCTCCACCCTACATTATTTGGTACGTACTTTGGTTTCGGGGATGAAACCCTTTTAAGGGGGGTGGACTTGTAACACCCCAAAAATATAAAACTTTATATTAGAATTATAAAGTATAAATAAACAAGAATTTACTAACTAGGAATTTTAACCTAGTTAGCTAATTTCTAGAAGTAACTTATAATAGGGTTAAAAAACAACCAAACTTTATGATAAACAAAAAGTAGAGGGGCTTATCTTGTAAAATCTGAAACTTAATTAGATAAAAAAAATAACAAGGACCAGACACACAAAAGTGTGTCTTGTCGTACATGGGACGCAGGGGGCGACCAGAGCTCCTCACCAAGCCCTAGTTCATCACATAATTCACAAAATTGAGGGCTCAAATCAAGCTGAAATCGAAAATCGAGCATAGATTATTAATCCTCATCACAAGAGGATTACAAGGTATGTAAAATTTGATGAAAACTCTCAACTCGAAATTCTCATGAAATTGGAAAAATCTGAAATTCATGGTTGCATGTTTGTTTTATGATGAATTAGGAACAATATAGTGTCTAGGGACAAACCCTAGACAAATACAAGTTGAAATCATGTGAATTTTTAGTAAACTCCATGAACACCATTGTAGGTGATTAGTGGGTTAAGTAGAACTTGATAAACACTAGGAAATTGGGTGTTGTTCTAGTGTAATTTGACAATTTTGAAGTGACTTCAGAATTTTAGAAGCTAACAATTGTGTAAAATGGGTTGATTGATGTGAAATTCGGGCTAGATGATAAGCTAAGGATTTGCAAAATAATCATGTAAAATTCTGCCTTTAAAGTGTTTGTTGAAATGCCTCAAAGAAGGCTCGAAACTGGAATTTTGAAGTTAAAACACCTAATTGTGATGTTTTGGCTATTATGCGAAATGTGATTAAAAAGAGTTCTAAATGTGATATGATTGAACTCTATAGGAAAAGATACCGGAGCGTCGAGTGGACAAGCCGGTGGCGATTCGCGTTTGAAGGGCGTGCACGAAAGGTATGTAACTTGACCCGTTACATTAATCAAATTGTTGTTAAATTGTGTGTAATTACATTGTAGGATAGTTATGGTGTTGATTGTAGCGACCATGATCGCTACTTGAGTTAATAGGCATTAGAGTTGATAGGGAACCGTTTGGTAGTCATCATATTGGAGGTTTTCCATAAGATGAGCCAACGGGTCGGATAATTGTGTAAAACGCAGCATTAGTGTTTTGATTGGATAACAATGGTGATATCAATCATTAACACATTGAACCATGGAAATTGGTAAGGAAATGCGAGTGGTATTAAGCCCCGGATGATGGGCATAAGGCACCATAAACTTATTAGTAAATGGTAGAAAAATGGGTAAAGTTAGAATGGGTCGAATAAATGATAGTATAGTAACTTTTAGCCGTATGATCGGTGAGTCAAAGATTGGTATGATAGTCGAAATGAACATGTCCGTAATGAAATTACAGACATATAGGGAAGAAATAGCTTAAAACGGCATGCGGATTTGGGCAAAATCAATAAAATAGTTGAATGGCAAAGTTACAGAGCCCACCGTAAATTACGGTCTCCACCGTAATTTACGGTGGAAAACAAAAGTCTTACGGTGGATCCCTTCTGATATACGGCAGACCAAAACAATTTACTGTCTACCGTAATGTACGGTAGATACCGTAAATTATGGTAGAACCTAGAAAAACTTTGTATTTTATTTAAATTTCGATGTCGGAATTCGTTTACATGTACTATATTAATGTCAAAACTAATGTTTTTAGTGGTTTTGACCCTAGGTGACGATGTGGATCTTACGGATGGCGGTTAAGCAAGTTTTGAAGAACCGAACACACATTAGAAGCTTCCGCGATATCTAAACTCAATAGACAATCATTTAAAATGTAACCAATTAGCTAAACTATTTGTGATTGTTTGAAATAGTTGACTAATGTTTTGCTACTTATGAACTATATCCATGGAACATATGTTATAATTGGACGCTCTTTAACTATAGTAAAATCAAATTATTATTAAATTCAAGTGACAATTAGACAGGTGTTACAGTTGATATCAAACTTGTTTTCTAACTTCGTTAAACATGTTTTAACATGTTTAATTCGTCACTTTTAGTTTAGTGCATATATAGGGTCGTAAGATAAGCGGTCTAAAAGCCCGCTTAGACTTTCGAACCCGACCAGTTTGGTCAATCATTAGGATCCGACAAAACATATTTTGTGACCATAGTTGTATAAGGAATAACCTTCCGAGGTTATACCTTATGGTCACTACGTTTAGTTAGTTGTATGATAGGTAGTTTATATACCTTAGGAAAATGACCAAAATGCCCTTTTTGCGCATAAATTCATTTTAAGAATATGTAACTTAAATTTTGACATCTAAACTGATTAGGCAACATTATTAGACTTGTTAAGGCCTATAATACTTGTCATAGGACTAGTTAGGCGGTCCGAACGCGTTTTACGCGAACGACGCGTTAAAGTAGCGTAAGCTACCTAAACGAGTCGTAATGGGTCGTAAGCACTTAGGATAGGTTCCGATTTAGAATGTAGGCTTTGTTAAACCATATTATATGTGTCCCATACTCATTTGGTTTACGAAACCCCATTTTATCCGATCTTCCGATTTAGGTCCGGTTTATTAATGTAGTTACCTATATTAGGTGCCGATTGATTCCCTGATCCCTCAAGCGTTGTTTGATCATTTTTTAAGACTTCTATGCATTATCAAGTGAGTACATAGACCCCTCTTTTACTGTTTTCAAACATTTTGGGGTGAAACACATGTGCCTACTTGTTACTTTCGTGCTTTTCATGTTTTTACATCATATGCTTGCTATGTTCATATAGTACACGTATACTACATGAATTCATCCATGTCTTTGCTATGTATGTTTTATTAACATGCTAGTACAATGATTTCATAAACACATTTGTTTCATATGTTCATTTCAGCATATGTACACATTGATTTACATCATATTCATGCTATGTATGTTCATTTTTGCATACTTAGTACATTGTTTTCACATAACATGCTTACATTTGGTATGACATTTGGTTTGTTTAACAGGACAAAAGTACGTTCATTAACATTGGCTACGCCGCTCGGTAGTAAGTAGTGGTACCATAGGAATTGACAACTCCCATTTCTGGCTTCCTAGGTTTGTTCGGAAGTAGGAAATTGTGACAACCCGAATCTCTAAGGTTAGCGTTACTCAAACTCCACAGTCTTTGGTGCTGGATTACACGTGTACATCACTAGATATTTATGTGTGCATATTAACAGTACACGACGTCGTTAAACGTGTTATATGTATTAAACGTGTTATATATGTGTTTAATTACTTATGTCGCATTGGCGTATTTGTACGTACGTAGTAGAGTAAATAATGTAGTGTCGTCTAGTCTCTCGCTTTGCCCATTTTTGGATCGCACACAATTCTTTGGGCCTAACGGTTACGTTTGGGCCGCACGTATGTTGGGCCGCTCACACACACTTCACTTTATTGTCATTGCAATTCCAAACTAATCCGGCCCACCCTTTTGAGTTATCTGTACCTCGGCCTACCTAGAAGCCCAAATACCTAGAAGCCCAAGTAACTAGATAATTAGTAATAACACAAGGGGGTTCGGCAGCCCACCTGTTTCAATCGGCAGCCCACTTGTTTCAATTGGATATATGTTTTATGATTCCATGCACTCTTTTCATATTAACACAATAAATGAACAAAAGAAACCCTAGTGCTTTCCCCTTGAAGTCGACGAAACCCCACCCTCCCCTGCGAAACCTTCATACTGGTATGTGTATATATAACTTTATTTGTGATTAGTTTATATGGTTATATGTTACTCGCAATTCTTGTTATTGATGCGAGTCTAGTCTCATTGTTAATGGTTATGTTGCAACCGTAACATGTTGAAATAGTTGTGACAATAGATAGAAATTAGTATATGTTGATGTTAATTCTGATTGATTGCTCTTGGCTATGTGCTAAATATGATTGTTTATACATGATTATGATGGTTAGCTAGGATTATGTATATGAACGCATCAGGATGGTTACGATCTAGATTATATTATGTTAGGATTATAGCAATAATCATTCTGTGTAGTTTCATTCAAAGTGATCGATGTGGCTGTTTGAATAAGAAAATGGCAGCCATGTGCATTTAAAGTCTTGATCTAATCAAATCATGTGCACATTCTAATAGTGTGGTCAGACTAGTCTAGGATATTAATGATATGTGAATGGAATGATGTGTTGATGTCTTGTTTTTTTTGAGGTTGGAATATGTGTATTGATTTCATCCAAACTGAGCATGTGATTGTGTTGTTTGTCTGATTCGTGTGAGTCATTATGGAGGGGGGATTTTCATGTATGACAAGTAATAGAAAGTGTGGGGTATTGTATGTATTAGAATCAATAAATTTAATGACTGGAAGATGGACATGTGATAATATAATAAATTTGAAGTAGGGTTTCACTAGATATCATTCTGTATATGATCGGTTGTATGTATGGAATTAACAAGGCAAGATTTGTGAGATTAATGATGGTTATTAAACAGTAAAGGACAATTGGGGAATTGAAATAATGTTAACAACATGCAAATTCGGTTGGACTAATGTATCGAATGGATAACATCTATTTTAGTTGGGCTTTGTACGCCAACTGGGCTACACAAGCAAGTAGAGAAAACAATAAGTTTATTAAACGGGCCGCACAGTTAGTTTAAATGTGTTAGATATTTGTGAGGTTGGGCGAATAACATGTAAACTGATTGGGCCGCATATTCAGTCGGGCCGCAAAACAGTGTAACGGGCCTGCTTGGTCGTTGGGCCGCGCGTATTACGGGTTGTTGGGCTGGGCTTGTAACATGTGAAATCAAGATATTAAACTAGTTGTATAACAATATGGTATTTGCACATAAGAACTTGTGAGTTAATATGATATGTAGTGTTATGGATAACCATGTGGTATGTTATAAGTGTATACTCTCAGAAAGGATAACCAAAGTCACTTGACATGGATTTTGGTGTAAACGTGACCTTGTTTGATGACATATGTGCTATGATGTGTAAATAATTGTGCATACCAAACTGATTGTTATGTGTAACCATCATAGGGCTTGGTTAATCACTGTTTAACGAGCATTTAATCTAACCGAGCAAACCAAAGGTGAGTTCACTGCTCTTTTCCAAGCATGCATCCCGGGAAGGGATATCGGGTAACGTTCCAGGGAGGAATGCAGGTTAATGGGATGTTTGTTATTACTCAGTTTCTATCATATAAGACCCCTTACATCTACCAATTGTTGCCGGGAAGGCAACGAGGTATTTAGTTGATAGCGCTATTAGGTTTGGCACCCTCACACCGGGCCGGAATGGACGGGCGTGAACTATTTACCTTGACCACTTGACCAATGCTTTGATAGAGGCATTGGGGTTTGGGCAAACACATCTAGTAGCCACATACGGTAATCGAGTTAATAACATCATAAAAACATAACGTTGAACTGTTTCAAACACACATCTGGTAACTAAACGCGTTAATAAAACTTTGAACTCACCAGCGTCATCTGACACACTTGTCTGCATGCTTGCAGGTCTATAAGCTTATATCTTTTGGAACTTGCTGTCTGGGAGGCTGGAGTGGTCATGGGTCGAGATACATGGAATCTCAATACAAGCTTAACGGTTTACGTACGCATGTTTTATGAAACACTTAACCAACGAATTATGCTTCCGTTGTATACAATGAATGACATGTGACGTTTGTAACACTTACGTTAATGAATGAAAGATTTATTTAAATTTAGCTATGAGTTCAATGTGATTGGTGGCTTGGATCCTGGTACGTCACACGCCTCACAGGGGTTCCTGCATGTGGTATGTTGGGGGTGTGACAGTTTGGTATCAGAGCCACTGGTTATAGTGAACTTGGTTTTAAAACATTTTCATAAAACCAGACTATAACCGAACAGTTCCGAAATCGACCATGACACTCAGCTCCAGACTGCAAGGTTCGTCTCTCGTATACTCATTGTACTGCATAACTAGTGAACACTTACATTTGATATTGCATGAGATTGCACGTTTAGCACAACAATATGAATTCATGTATTAGTTGCCTGTGTTATGTGACTGATAGGGTGGTATTTCCCTAAACATTCATGACTCACGTTTTGTGATGCTCTTTGTTTGCTACTCGAGTTTGAGGAACCATTCGACATGAGTTTGGAGGAGCTGAGATGAGCATGCAAATCGCAATATTATTGTGGGTGCACACATAATAATAATGTGGGGTGCATGTGAGTCCCAGTGCGGCTTAACAAGTGAAGAAGGGGTTCCGCTCTGTTATTTGATCAGTGTGAAACGTAACAAATTTATAGGAGTCATAACAGTGATCGTCTCCTACTCGAATGTGACTTTTCCACCTCTCTCTCAATCCTTTCGAATCTCGATGCTATCGAGTATTACCTGAACGCCCCTCTGAACGCCTAGCGAACTGTGTAGAATGTTAGGTACTGGTACAAACGTCCCTTAATTGGATGTTGCAATGTCAATGATTAACTTTTCCCACTTTCTATCGTATGGTGGAACTAAAAAATTTGGCGCATTAGATCCAGAAGTGCGATCACTTCTGCAACACTCTCGCAGCAAACTGTGTAGTACTTGATCAACTTGGAAGAACGATGGACAAGAGAGTAAATGTGGTACTTTACCGACTTCAGCATTTGAACGACTCTAGTCACTGGCAACGAACATCAGCGATTTGACTCCAAACGAATCCTTAACCTTAGTCAACGAATTATGGGAGCCGAATTTTACGAATCAATCGAGACATAAACGATGACAATTGACCATGATGTGGAATGTGTAACTGCCAGCACAATGAGTAGCGCCTTGGAATGTGGCACGGAATGTGAATGGATGGACATTGTTGGTGAAAGATCGCAGGACTACATTTCGAGCAACAACACTAGAAGCAACAGTCACGATGACAGCAAGGTACTCGCAAATCATGACTTTCGGTATGGAAATGATGGTGGCTTCAACAGGGAATGGCCGATGTTAAGGCAAGACGCCAACAACCCAGGGAGCGATGACAGTTTCAGGAATTCTAGTAGCAGTAGCAACAACACTGGATATGGTACTCGCGAAAGACTTTTAGGATTGGCGTGGGCGACGCCAGGATTATAACAGCACGGTGGCCTACACGTTCTTAGTAACTAATCACTTCTTCACTGTTTGCTTAACCCTGATGCTTCGTGAAACCGAACCTGCTGTGGAATCGGCTGATGGCAAGACAGATGGAACCGCATATGTTAGTTGGGATGCAAACTCGACCTTGCGGGGCAGGTATCCGACACCGATCCTCTTTCTACTATCTTAGATGGCTACAATGCAGTAGTTAGTGTGGACTGGTTATCCAGAACTCGCGCGGATGTACCCAGTGGGGAGAAATTTTGTGTGGTGAATTGTTATTGTTATAAAGCGTTCGAATGGTGCAAGGGTTAGCGCCATTATGGCTATGACGGCCCGAAAGTGTCTACGGAGGGATGACCCCACTATATTAGCAACTGTTTTTGATGATAAGACTAAGGAAAATAGGATCGAGGATCCACCAATTGTTGTGACTCATCTCAGTGCGCTAATCGAGGAACTTTCAGGTTTACTACCACAACTGTTAGTCGGAATTTCAGTTGATCTCACGTCAGAGGCAGCCCCGAATACTCGTACTCTTACCGTCTTACACCAGGAGGGTTGCAAGAACTATACAAGCTACTACGAGAACTGTTGGACAGGAGTTTTGTCGGACCGAGTTTTCGCTTTGGGAAGCTCCAGTTTCATCCGTGAAGATAAGCCTTTTGTGTGGGTACTGACTATCGAGAACTCATCAAGGCGACAGTTGGGGAAACTGTTTGCCTCAACCATGTATTGACAACCTGTCGACTAGTTGCAAGGGATGAAATTTCATTCGAAGATGGATATGCGAGCGAACTATTAGCAGATGCAAGTCCAAGGGGAAGATGTTCTTAAAGCGGCTTATCAGCCGCAAATCAGCCATACGACTTTGTATTCCATGACCTTGGGGTTAATCAAACACCAGCAGCTTTATGGATTAGCAGAACCGACGTGCTTATTGACGACATGTTGAATCATTTCCAGGAGAAACGAACATCATGGGCAGCTTTGTATCTTATTTGAGAGCTCCTGAAGGAGGAGCCACACCACGCGAAGTCTTGATAAATGTAACTTCTGGATGTGAGGGATACCTTTTTGGTCATATAATCAACGAAGTGGGAATACACGTGGATCTTGCTAAGACCCGTTTTGGTTAGAAATTGATAGACACTAGAGATCCCTTCGAGGATGCAGCAATTTCTTGGTCTCACTAGATGCTATCGCAGATTCATTCCAAGATTCTCGAAGATCGCGCAACTTAAATCTCTTTAGCACAGCAGGGTGCTGTGTTCGTGGAAGACAAAACAGGAGGACGTCCTTTCAGCTTTTGAACCTCAACTCTGCAATGCTCTGAGCATCTTCTTTACCCGAGGGTACGGGTTATCTAATGGTATACCATGATGGTCTGAATCAGAGTACCAGTTACATGCTGATGCAACGCGAGAAGGTGATGGGTTACGTGGTGGCATAACCAGAGGAATTGCACGACTCACAACCTGCAGTAGAAGCCGTGATCTTTGGATTTAAGTTGGAGGCATTACTTGGACGGTACCAGATGCACTGCTTAGACCGGTCACAAGGGCCTCCCGTGTACTTGCGATTCAGAAAAGCTAACTCAGTTAATGGCATCGCGGGATGGAATTTTGGACGGTTACGACTGTGAAACTTGAATGTACACGAGCTTTGCAGCTCACTATCGACTCTAACCTACCTGATCAGACTTGCTCAGACCAAATTGGAGAACTGAAGAGAGAGAAATTCCAAGTTGAACCCATGTGGGGCATGGGGAAGCAACCATGGCAGGTCGGACGATATTTGCTACTTCATGGAACGAATATGGACCTCACTATACAGCAACCTTAGGGAACCGGTGCAGGCAAAGAACACGGGTTTCGATATCATATTCATCTGAGTTTTGATAGGATGTATTAAACCTGAAGACCATGTACGGGTGACCTGGCCTGAAGGCCCACATAGCCACGCATGGGAACGAAGTTTGACATATGGGAAAGTCAAGGTGGGATATTAGCAACCAGAAACACATGTATGGAAATGAGAACAGACTGTCATGGATTTTGTCACTAGTCTACTTACAACTCGAAACGGAAACATTATCACCTTGGTGATCATTGATGGACTCAAGTTACCGGCACACTTTCTTGCAATCAAGAAAACTGACGAGTCTTCACAATTATGAATGTTCCTCTGAGAGAGGCGGCTTTTAGGCA
The DNA here is from genome assembly GCA_030545235.1 of Helianthus tuberosus. Lineage (NCBI taxonomy): Eukaryota > Viridiplantae > Streptophyta > Magnoliopsida > Asterales > Asteraceae > Helianthus > Helianthus tuberosus. The sequence continues at coordinate 24,328 of JARYGA010020665.1, forward strand.
CGAGGTGCCAACTCCTGTTACCTCTGAATTTGATCTATGCATGATTTATGTCAGGCAATACATAACACCCTTGGCTCACATCAGGACCAGAGCATTGCTTATCGCCGTTGGGTAAACGATTAGAGAAAACAAACTCTCCTGTCACTCGAAGACATTCTGCGAGCATGTGTGTGACTGGCTTTGCTGCAAATTGGAAGGACTTTTACCTATGGTTGAGTACTACAGCGGCAGTTATCATATTGGTAATCAGACAGCTCTGTTGAGGCATTACATAGACAATAATGTCAACCTTCTTGTTAGATTGAGATGGTGGACAACCTAATCACAGATCCAGGACTTGTACTCAAAACTCTTAAAGTGTCACACCCTGGCTTTGCGGAAGCGTGGTTAATTTGGTGTGACTTCTTAATACCATAGCTTAATCATAACAAAGCTATATGAATTAAAAATATGCAAGATCATCCATTAAGTTTTGAAAACCAAATACAGTACCATTGTTTAACGGGAACATACCCTAATGACCATAACCTTGTTCAACAGAAATTACAAACTTAAAACATAACATAAACATGGTTTAAGGATTGTGTCTTGTCCAGGAAAGAGACACATCCCCTAAACCCCGGATGACCTCGGAAACTAGTGCAGCGGAAAACATGCCATACCGTGCCAGATCTCGTTAATTTCCTGAAATACATGTAAGTTGAAAAATCAACAATAATGTTGAGCGAGTTCATGTGTAAGTGAGTAAGTAAACCTTTGTGAGTATAAAAATAATTTGTGGTATGTAGCAAATAAGGGGACTTGTGATCACCAATGGTTTGCAAGGCCACTGACATATGTGAAGTGCAAATAGGGAGACTCAAACCTAGCAGATTTCGCCACGGCATTAGTATGTGGACAAAGTCACCCCAAGGTCCGTTTCTAGTTTGGCCTGGGGCTGGGCTTGCTACACCCAGATAGATCTACCGCTCCTGTCCCTCGGTCCTGACATGAGGACTAATGGCCTCATATTGCTCCTACCCACTCACATGATCTGAGTAATAAACCTCCTTACGCTAACCATACCGTGTATAAAGTACTCGTAATCATAGTAACATGTATTTCACCCCCGCAGTTAAGAAAACTGAAAACAGTTAGAGAAAAGGGGGACATGAACTCACAGTGAAGCGTCTCTACCAAGTATCTCCAAATCAGAAAGTTGTGCGACGACCTACAAGTGCTAATTCTATTAGACGGACGGCCGTGCCTTAGCTTTATATTTTAAGTTTTTGGGAAATAGTTAGACAACTATCTCGTGTTTAAGTTCTGTATATACTTGGTAGTTAATCTCCTTCCCAAGGATGGGGGATTCAATACATGTGCGTTCATAAATATTTCCGTAAGTGCGTAAGTTACGTTTAACAATCGAGTGGTAATATAATTACCGATGTAACTTATATATTTATGGTGAAAGCGTTCGTATCATTTTGGAATCGTTAACGTTCGTAAATATTATTTTTACTCTAAAATAATATCTATGCATTTTCACAAAATAATCATAAACAGTGTGTGAAAAATATATATTTATCACGTTAAATTTTGTGAAAATCCCACCTCTGAATATTTAGTAAATAAAGTCATGGCGAAATTTATATTTCGAAAACACGTAAAAAATAATTCTAACACTTGTAATGTAAATAATTCTAAGTGTTAGGTTTTTATAAAAATTCCGCCAGAGTTTCCTCTGTAACTGGAGGTGGCCACGCTTTCAAGCGTATCATTTTCTTTTACAAAATCAATCCCAACAACTTCCTTATTCAATCAAACAATTTCCGACACATCAAACTAGTCGACAAGTATGTAAATCTCACAATCGCATGAACTTGTAGTTTTTCCGAAAACTATAGTGTAAATCCCATTATATTTTGTGGATCTTTATATAAAGTAATTTCGACCTCGTAAATACCTTGTTCTTAGAGAAATCCGTCTTTACAACTTCTCGTCATCTTTTACAAAAACGGTTATTTGTCGGATCTTTTCATTTCACAGGTGTTTACACACTTGTGGTTTATAAAAATCATATTTGTTAGTGTA
>JARYGA010020666.1:0-28633 GCA_030545235.1 Helianthus tuberosus
TGTAACTACGATAACAGGAAATAGAACATAATATATTATATATATACTTCCCTTATATTTTGATAAAATATATAGTGAAAAGAAAATGTTAAAATATAATATATATATATATATATATATATCAATGCATCATACTTATAGGTATGATTATACTTGTGCTAAATGTAAAATGAGCGACAAAATGTGCCTGTATAATTGCTTAGTTCTGTGATAATTATATCGGAATATGTTTGCAATTCAGATGTCAAAGGAAATCGCATGTAATCAGGAAATTCAGGCTAGTAATGAAAATTCTTTGGATAGGAACACTATAGAAAATGTAATAGCTCAAGGAATATCGAATACCATACCTTCAATCATTGAAGCTATTAAAATTTCTATGCCTATAAATGAAAGTCCTACTTTATGGTGTAAGCATACTCATCACTTCAAACTTAGCCCTAATGGAGACCATGATATTCGTATCAAAACTCCATCCTCCAAGCGAAAGAAAACCACAATCTATAGTTACTCTTATAAGAAATTCCGCTCTGACAAAACCGATGAGAACCAAGAAGCTGGATCGTCAATCGCGCAACCTACCTGCAACAACTATAATAAGAAGAGTTCAAAAAGACGTCATTCTAGGAAGACCCACCGCTGTAGTTTTTGCAAGAAGGCTGGACATGCAGAGGAAGATTGCAGAAGGAAAACTAACGTTTGTTTCAACTGCGGAAATCCAGGTCATATCCGTCCCTACTGCCCGAAATTATCCAAAGTTCCCGACAACAAGCCTATGAACCCATATGAAGCTAAGGAGAATGCATAAATATTTATGACACCGGAGGCAACAGCAACTTCTAAAATAAACACCTTTACGTTTTGTCTGTACTAAAGTATTAGTTGACTTTTGATTCCGAACAAAGTTTTATAATAAAAGGTCTTTATTTTTCTTTCATAAAGCCAATGCTCATTTGTCTCATCTCTTGACAAATTCATATGTTGCACAACCATTGCTTGTTACGCATGTGATTCCACTTCAAAAGATTATCTATTCACGAGTTCGAATATTATGTCGTAGTACTCATCTTAAATCTTGATAACTTGCATTATTGCAAAAACGTTGACTTTTGATATCAAGTCAACAGATTTCTTGGAAAACTCCTTTTCTTTTCAAAGTCACTTATCGGGTTTTCATTGTAACCATTTCTTGTCAATGCATATACTCATTGTTGGAATATGTCCCAAACCAAGCTCAATTGTTTGAACTTGTTCACAATATGTATTCAATTCAAAAGCCTATATATGATGAATTGAGATCATCATATTCAAAGTAATTTCAACTAACCCTTCATTTGTTTAGATTATAGTAGACTTGGTTAACGTCTTCAACTCCAACAAATCATTTGTTAAATCACAACACCTTGCGGTGGCAATTTCTTTGAAACTTGGACTCATTTCATTTTCACACCTGAGGTACGAATTTATCTATCTTCTATTGATTCATCATCCTAAGATAAATCTTAACATAACTATGTGTTAGGATAAGGGTGCATAAGTTCATATTATACTCCAATGTACCTCCAACATTTCTTTCATCTTTGATCAATCCTATGATATTCAATTGTTCCTTCATTTGAACATCCTATCTTTTGAAATATCCAGATCCACTTCATTGAAACTTTTAGTTAATTTCGAGAACGGCGAATTCATTCGGTCATCGTAATCATCGAATTCCTTTAACACCTTGTGGTGTCTGTATAGATCTGTAGGCTGTGCTAATAGTAAACCCTAATCATATCAATTCATACATCATAGTCTTGATACAATTATGTATTAAGACAATGATACACTAAATTCTATTGTATTATCCGGTGTATCCCTGCCATTTAAATAAACGTCACTAATTTCTGGTTTGATCATTGACAAATCAGTTTTCATACTTCTATTTTCAAATTGAGATTTTTGATTCAAAATCTCCCTCAATTGATGATCAAAGAAAGTTCTCTTCTGACATTGAATCCTATTGTTTCTAAAAATCATTTACATTCGATTCTTATGTCTCGATCAATTTGTGAAACTCAGTCACCTTGATAATGGTGTCATTTCACCTCGTTCAGTTAACATCGATTCCTGAAACTAAATTTTTGGAACCCTTGAATACCAATTATCCTGTGATATTTTTATATTTCATCTTTCTATTCTATCTCAGACACCTTGATATATTATTTTTACTAACTTAGAAACATGACATAACTCCGAGAAGATATCGTAGCCCAAATCTCGAGGACGAGATTTAAAACAAGGTGGGGAGGATATAACAACCCTCAAGAAACACCCCTAAATGTCCTAAAATACACCCCGTATACGAAAACCGGCCCCAAAATACCTTTACTTCATTAAATAACAAATAAAAACAAAAATAATAGTCTGTCGCGGGGCGCGAAAGACTCCTCCTCATCTGTCGCGGGGCGCGACCGAGTAACAAGTGGCGTAACATGGTGATGCCACGTGGCATGACACGCGTCGAGACCACCGGTGACTCAGCAACACTTCCGCCACCTTTTTAGGCTCTGGCAGGGCGCGACGGCCCCCCTTGTCTCTGTTGCGGGGCGCTAGAAAGCAGCCGAACAACCCTATAAATAGAGGCTATCAGCATTCATTTGCAAATCGTTCACAATTCAAATTTCTCTCTCAATTCAGAATAACAATACTAATTCTCGGGTGTAATACCCCCTAAATAGCTAAGCCCTGCCTCGTTGAAGTATTATAACCCCCGGTTACGTATTAGTTACGCTGCCCGATTGATCTAGTGCTCCGTAACACATGTCGACGTATTAGTTACGCTGCCCGATTGATCTAGTGCTCCGTAACACATGTCGAGGCTCTGCCTAACTTAGTCGTTGGAGTTCTGTCTCGGGGAGGGTATAACTAATGTAAATTTGGGTTATTATACTAACGCATGTGCATTGTTTATTTAACTAGATTATACCAGGAAGTCACAAGGAAATACCTTATTTAGCAATGTGAGAAATCCTTCTTTTTGTATAAACCTTTTTGTGAGTTTACCTCTGTTTGTAAATTCTTTTATAAACTGTTTTACAAAACCTCAATTATTTTACATGATTATTAACAGTGATTGAGTATTTGTAATTCTACAATTGTCTTCGGTATGTTGGGGTTTTGTATACAAAATTTGTTACTACATTGTGAGTAGTAGCATGACCACCAGTCATGGATTGATAGTGCCGTGGGTGGTAATTAAAGTAGAAATATAAACAAATGTAATTGCGAGATCGCCCTCAATGTTGTAAAATGATAAAACCTGTTTTGATTAAACTGGGATTCACTCACCAGTATTTCTTGCTGATAAAATGTTTTAAACACGTGTTTCAGGTAACTTAGTGTAAAGCCAATAAAAGCCAGCTGGAGAGCACTGAAGGCTTGGAAAAGTGGCCATAAAAGTTACCTAATTAAAAAGGACAATTGTTTTCAATAATTAGGGTTTATCCCTATAAATATATTACAAATGAAAGTCGGATTTTATCCCACTTACTATGATAAATGTATTCTCAGAAAAACTTGAGTTTTATCCCAAAACATTTTGGTGTTTAACTCTGATAAAAATATTTCCTAACTACGGTCCTGATGAAAATTTCCGCTGCCAAATTAATAAACACCGATACCATCTGACTGGCTCGAGACTCCCGCTCCCGGGGGGTCGGGGGCTGTGACAAAAACCTTATTAAAACAGAAAGTTTTTGAGGATTAAACCTCTGGATTTACATGTTACAACCTTCTTTTTAAGCACACATAATCCTAATCTTGATTAGTGGCATAAGGACATAGGAATGTATGAAGAAAACATGAAATTTCTTCCAAAACATGAAGATAAAAATGAGCAGAACTTAGGTGCACTTTGGACCCCAAAAATGGTGAGGTTTCACCTTAGTTTGCCCAAGCAAACTTGTGAGAACCTTCCTAGAGGTTATCCAAGTGTTGTAGAAGAAGAAACATGAAGAAAGTTGAAGTGGAAGTAAGTTAAAACTCACTTTTTATGGTTGTAACTTTCTAAAACGTGGCTGAAACTCAGCTGAGTTTGGGAGAGTTTTTGAAGTGTTTGGAGGCTTGTAAAAGTGGAATAAGGAGTGGGGAAGTGTTTATTATATAGGGAAGGGATTAGGGTTTCAATGGGTTGGGCTTTGTAAGTGTTTAGAAGGGGTTAAACCTTGAAATAAGCCCACAAAACCCAACCATATGGGGCTGAATTTTGCTGATTTATATTTCTTTATTTATTTATTTTTTTAAAGCATTATAATGAGTAATTTTGTTAATTAAGTTGTGTAATAATATGCAACAATGTTTCCCCTAACTTGTAACAAGGTGTAATATGAAATAAAACATGATTTAACTAGGTAAAAAGTGTGATGTATAAGTATGTAACATGTTTGTAAGTGACAAGTATATGTCACATATTAGATGATTAATCGTTGTGCAAATACGCATATTATTAGGGGTTTTTAAGTATCAAGAATTTAAGGACAAGCATGGACATGTATCGTAAATAAGTATCGTATGCGTATGAATTACGAATAAGGATTCGATGTACAATGAATTCGAACGTATGAGCATGTATGAATATGTAGAATGTGAAAAGAAATACGATTTTTATTTATGATCCAAGTCTCGGATTTTACAACGATTACAATGATAAGACGATTACAAGAATACAAGATTTCCAAAAATAGCATTACAAGGCAAGCTTTCTAATTATGGAAAGTATGCAAAAGCAGGGCGTTACAGGTCTAGTGTAACACTGTATAAGCATAGTAACAAGCATTCAACAAATCACGTATAGCATGCGGGAACAGTTAGCGTTTAAAAAGTGTTTGCGTTGTGTGTTGTATTTTGATATAGAACGTATGTAACACCCAAAAGTGTGTTAAACGAAAATGGGTTCGAGTATACTCACAGTGTGTGTTTAGCTAGTAAATACAATCTGGATTGGATTGAAGGGAGCGCGTCGAGTCAGTCTGTGCACGGAAACAGAAGCATAAGTCTTCCTCAGGGCTGAACAGAGTGTAAACAGCGTATCGAGCGGTTTAAGTGTTCGACAGTCTATCTGGATGGATGGTTATCCAGACGGATGGTCATCTGGGCGGATGGCCATTCGAAAAGTGTGAAATCCTTTCATTACTAAGTTGAAAAGTGTGAAATCCTTTAGATCTTGAACCAATCTTGATTGAATGGTGTTCCACAACAGTTTGCCTTAGCAAAAAGAGTGAAATCCACCTTCGAGAGGTCCAAATCAGATGATTTAGAGAAAAAGTTAGTGTTTGTGTGTGATTTTGATGAAGAAGATGGTGTAGAAGTGACTAGAGATGAAGATTAACTAAGATTTGAGGGAAAAAGCTTACAAGATGGCCTTGAATCGCGACAGAGTCTTGGGGAGCGGATGTGTAAGTGCAGTATCCGGTGACTGAAGATATCAGTGTCAGACAGAACTGATAGCAACAGTTAAGGGGGAGTCTGTAAGTGCAGTTCCTGCCGGGTAACTGTGCTTTATCAGTTCTGGTCTACGGTCAACAAAGTCAAAGCCAAGTCAAGAATTCGGAAGCTTTATCAGTTCCGAGTTTATGATGTTAAACTCGGAATATGTTGATTATTATTGTTGTCTGAATTATTTATTTTGTATCCCGGACAATATGTTTTGTCCGGGTTTAGTCCCTAGTCTATATATATGTGTTGTATAGGGTAGATTAGGGCAACCCTTGAGAGAGCTTGGTGCATCTCTCACAAAATCCCATCCATTCTCCATCAGTGTGTGAATTCTAGAGAGAGAGAGAGACTATGTGTTAGTGAGAGAAAGCTCGGTTTAGATCTTTGTGATCTAAACCAGCTTGTAGATGATGTATACTCTTTTGGTATGTAATCTGTGATGACTGATTCGTTAATAAAGAGATTCATCTTCTACATATTTCTTTATTAACGAAATCAACACTGCACTTGATTTAAGACGCGAAAACCAAAATATGAACAAGATAGAAATATGTAGAAGATGAATCTCTTTATTAACGAATCAGTCATCACAGATTACATACCAAAAGAGTATACATCATCTACAAACTGGTTTAGATCACAAAGATCTAAACCGAGCTTTCTCTCACTAACACATAGTCTCCCTCTCTCTCTAGAATTCACACACTGATGGAGAATGGATGGGATTTTGTGAGAGATGCACCAAGCTCTCTCAAGGGTTGCCCTAATCTACCCTATACAACACATATATATAGACTAGGGACTAAACCCGGACAAAACATATTGTCCGGGATACAAAATAAATAATTCGGACAACAATAATAATCAACATATTCCGAGTTTAACATCATAAACTCGGAACTGATAAAGCTTCCGAATTCTTGACTTGGCTTTGACTTTGTTGACCGTAGACCAGAACTGATAAAGCACAGTTACCCGGCAGGAACTGCACTTACAGACTCCCCCTTAACTGTTGCTATCAGTTCTGTCTGACACTGATATCTTCAGTCACCGGATACTGCACTTACAGACTCCCCTTTGACTGATGATATTATGTCTGCTTTCTGTTTTGGCTGAGGCTTGATCTTTCTGGTAGAGCACAGCGATCTTCAACCCTTCTAATTAAAGACTTGCTGATGATCACTTAAGGCCACTTTGAGAAACCCGAAGAATCCAACATCAAACAACGTAGATCCTCCCCCTCAAACTTCCTCCGAATCAAATTAACACGAACCGACTTACATCAACATGTGAGAATATCGCTCGATACATTAATCTTCAAACTTAACCGGTAGAAGAACGAAACGTCGGATTTCCAATGCCTAACATCAAACACTTCAAATTCCGCAAAGACATGAAGTTTGGTTCGATAAGTTAATAACAAACCAAACTCCGAAAATGTACATCCACCATCTTGATCAAAGTCTACAACTGAGTGTCTAAAATCATTTCATCTCGAATCTTCAAGATCCAATATCGTATCTTCACCAATCCACCAATTACCCGATGACTTTCGTCTCCAATCCCCCCTCAATGTAAGAACCCCTATTTCGAGAATCTGATCAGTCACCAACTTGGAAGAGGGACCAAGAAGACTAATCTTCTCTACTCTAACCGGCATACGATAAAGGCTTGACCTTCAACTAGTTGCCAAAAGAACAATTTGCTTCATCACGTCAACACTTGATTAAACCTTGAACAAACTTGACAAAACTCAATCATACACTAGCTCTAACTTGCTTCATGTTATAAACACTTCGCTACCGGTAAGATTAACACTAAGTTAATCTCAAAGATAGTAAACATGAACTTGTTTCGATGTAGCACCACGAGCTTTTGGTTTACAAAGAAAACAGGAATTTCAAAATTTTTACTCCCCCTATTTCTTTGTAAACACTACAAAAATTCAAGATGATAGGGAGAGAGCGTCAAAGTGTGAGAATGAAGGCGTACGGCTAGTATTTATAGGGAGAGAGCGAGAGTTAGGGCGGTGCGCGAGTGGTAGTTGTTCGGATGGCTCCATCCGGACGGATGGTCATCCGGACGGATGGTCATCCGGACGGATGGTCATCCGGACGGATGGTCATCCGGACGGATGTCCATTCGGATGGAAGGCCATTCGGACGGCCGTGCTTGCGCGAGTTAGTTTACCAACTTTGGTTCGTTTGTTAAGCATTGTGTTGCGTTTAATCGAGTTACGAGCGAGCATTTGAGCGTTGCGTTGATAACCACATAACATTTAACAAGTAATCACACAATTAACACATATAATATAATTAAATCCGCGTTTTGAGTTGCGTTGAGTTTGCGTTGCGATAGCGTTTAGTCTAAATAAGCGATATGAAATGCGATAAAATGCGTTAAAGTAGTAAGCGTTATAAACAGTGTTTAAATGCGGTAATCGTGATTAAGTAAGCGTTGTAAAATAGCGTTGTATTATGCGTTGAAAATATAGTTTAACATGTTGCGTTAATCGAATTCCAAGAGTACAAGTGTAACACCTCGTAAAATCATGTCTAATTATGTGAAGACACGTGTCCTAAACCCTAAACGTGTAAAAGTTTGAATTACAAGGGCTAAAGTTGACGATCAATGAAAATACGTATGCGAAGGGACTAAAAGTGTCAACATGCTAAACATATGCCTCTGATTGACCACACACGATAAACGTATTCTTGAACAAGTAAATATTCGGACGTAAGAGACCGTTGTGAAAGAAAACGAAAGTTTACAAGACAAAGTGGTTAAACATGTCAACATGTTAATTCTTACCTCTGAGTGACTTTTTAACGAACCCGGGAGCTTCATAATGTTCGATTATACTCTTGAGAATACGTGATAATAAATTCACAAGGTTTCGGTATCTTTATGTGTTAATTGTGAAAGATTTCCAGAGAAGGGTTAAAAGTGTCAACAAGAGAAACTAGTATCTCCGGGTGGTCTATCGACGGACCGGGAGCCTTAGAATATTGATTCACACTCCCATGTATGTCTGACATCAGTTAGAATTGGTACTTTACATGTTACAAGGCCCTAAATGAGGTTATATAAGTTGAGGGGCCAAACTTGTAAATTTTCAAAATCTGGTTCGCTGATCAAGCGGTTACGGACCGTATGGGGTTCATGCTTACGGTCCGTAAAGCCTGTATCTGGGCAGAATGTTTTGGACAGCTGCAGGTTTACCACTCTATACACTCATAACTCGAAACATGGAGCTCTTTGATGGCTTTATGAATCAGCTAGGACACTTGTGATAATCTCTGGACTTCACTAACACCTGGCTTGATCCTTGAACACCCTCCTCAACTATAAATAGAGGCATTGGGTTGCCTCTTTTCCTTGCTCATTCACAAATTCCATCTCTCTCACTTGCTTGAGCTTTCTTGAGCATTTTCTTGAGGTTCCTGATCAAAAAGGAAGCTCCCCTGAGTTTAAAGTTCGAGCTAGGACCCTTTGTAAGTGTCCTTAGCCACTCTAGTTCGGTTTTTATGCGTTTAAAGACCAAAAGTCGTTGCCGCAAAACGGCTTTAACTTTCGGTTTAGACCTAAACGGTCCAACCATTGTTCGAGGCGAATATGGCTACGTGATCGTAATTAGCTAGGTGTTAATCCCTCAAAAGGGCACCACCTAATTATCATGCTTACTTAATTAATTATCGGGTCAAAGTAATTAAACAAAAAGTTAAACTAGTCTGATTTTTAAATAAAAATCAAAACTGATAATGTAGGAGTTATAAAACATGTTTTATCACTTTAATAACTTGGTAAATATTATTAGAACATGTCTAAACATGTTCAACCCAACAATTCTAAGTTTAAGCTCGGTTCGCAACCGAAAGTCGCAAAAGCTTGACTTTTGCTTTGACTTTCAGTTTTGACCCGAATTAGCTTAATTCCTCTATTTATTAAGGTTCCATTGTGACCATATAATGTTGTAATATAACCCTCTGAGATTATATTACATGGTCACTTAGTAATCTGAATTATATGCATGTTTCCGTTATTATGCTTATTGTTGACTAATATGCCCTTATGATCTAAAAATGAGATTTTTAAATAAATGAACATGCAAATGGATTTGGTACTGATTAGTAAACATTATTAAAGTATTTTAACACTTACATTCTGGTCATAAACTGATGTTATGCAAATGATCGTAAATTAAGATTCTATAAAGACTAAAATGCCCTTTGATATATAAATCAAGCTTTAAGCATAAATTTGACCCGAAAATCTTTACCTACTGTTGTGATATCATTTTTATGAATTTTTGGAATATTGGGTCAGATTATACACTGACCTTATCATTGAGTTCTTGTATAAAATCTATAATTGAAGATAATATTTTTTTTGTGAATAAAAATGAGTTTTACATATAATGAACATGCAAAACCTTTTTGCTACTGATCTAATATGAAAAATAAAATATTTTGACCATTCAAGGCTGGTCAAATTCTCAGAATCACTTAAACTTTGTGTCAAATGTCGACTTTTACGCTAAATAGGTGCATCGTATGGTTTAAAACCATATTTAGCACCCAAGACTTGTTACCTACTAACTTTATAAATGATTTTAAATATTTTTACAGTAGGTATAAGTCATGAACTCAGAATTCCAATTATGTCCTTAAAAGCATATGTGAAATGACCAAAATGCCCTTTCGGGGCATAGTTTGGCCATAAATGGTAAACCACACATATGTATGATATCCTACTGTTATAACATCATAAAATAAATGTTTTTATAGAATGCTTTTGACCAGAACTTCAGTTTACCTTTAAACCCCTTTTATAAATCCTAAAATGACCAAAATGCCCTTATGGGGCCTAATTCGGTTTTAAAATCTTTTTGGGCATACATGTTGACATCCTACTGATGTCTTAACATATTTTGAGCATAATAACATATGGGACTTGTATATGACTCATTCAGTTACCCGTTTTGCTTATACGCCTTTGGTTCGGTTTATGTAACTATTTTGCATGAATTAACCGAAACGGGTTTAACCTTATCATTTAAACTTCAAAATCCAGAATGTATTTAGTTTAACTATATTATACAAGTCTTCATACTTGTTGGGTCTAAATTACATTTCATTCCGGTCTCCGCTTAATCTAGTGTTTCGAACCGTAAGTATCCTTAAAACTAACCGGTCTAAGTCTTTGACTTAAATAAGACCCGTTAGTATCCTAATAGGTTAATAAAACCTTCCTTACAGATTAAGTAACCTCAGTAGAAGATACTTGCATAAAGTCTTAGAAATATACGGCTGAGTAGCACTCCTTGCATAATTAATTCAGGTAAATAATTTTAACTTATTTTCCCTTATACGGGCTTGGGATACGGTAAATTATTATCGCTTCGTCGGGCATGGGATCATTTAGTCAGATTGTGATTAATAAATCCACATAACCCATTTTAATCTGTTTTGTTAGATAACATAAACATCGGGGGTTCACAACCGTGTCCTGGATATCCTCGACTCATTTAAATTATTAATGGCCACGACCTATGCACGGGGTGTAAGCATACATCTGACAGATGAAAATGCTAAATAATAAAATTACCCACAAGTTGGGGATAACTCATTTGTGGGTTTTATAAGTGGCAAGTCAGTTAATCATGTCCGGTTTTCAAATCGGCCCCAAATGTATGACTAACATGTAAATTTGTATACAAGATTTTAAATAAAATTGTCCCAAGTTATAAAAGATTTTGTGCCTTGTGCGCCTAAGCCAATTTTCATAAATATTTTCAAATGAGTCAGTTAATTGTATTTACCAGTGAAAACTGACGTATTTTTCAAAGACTAAGTGACAGGTACCTCACGAACTAGGCTGGAGCTACTTGACATAAATTAAGAGGATCTTGCAAATCCCTAGATGCCTGAAGTCTGTTAAACTCTGTTTTATGTATTTGTTTAATGGTTCGCCTGTGGATCTCTATTACAATCTGTCTGTATATTCTTTCGTTGGAACCTTGAACATTTTGGATTGTAATAGTATTTAAACTTCCAAGCCTTCCACTGTGCTATAATCGTGTTTAATTGTCTATGATGATATCAACTACGTCACGCTACTCCCCACCGAGCCCACCGGAATATGTGGAAATATCGGGGTGTGACAACAAGCGTTTACGAAAGAAATGACAGCGACAGGTAACGATCCGAAAAGTCGGGTTGTTACACTCCTGATTGTGATTCCATTGCAGAATTTTTTTTGGGAAGAAAAAATATAAGTGCGGGGATGTGATGCGCATGTGCAAACACGTTGTATTTTGTATAGTATTGTGTCGATTTTAAACACTTAAACGCGTTAAATCAATTTGATATGTCGTGCTTATCCAATGTTTGGTTTTTCAGGTTTAACGGAGCCTAAAAGAGGTGAAAAGGACATCTAATTCGAAAAATGGGCTCGACAGTACCTGGAAGTGGAAGAAAACATAAGTGCTGGAAACTATGCATATTCGCGCCACGCGATGGAGATGTATGCATGGTCGCGTGGCGCGACGAACATCAAGTTGACCAGGAGTCAAACTGACCATATTCGCGCCACACGACGATGCAAATGTGTTGGTCGCGTGGCAGGAAAAATTAAGGCGGTCAAAACGCGTTTAAAAACAACCAGAATCGCTTGGAAACCATACTCTTTGATACTTGGTCGTTTTGGACGATTAGAGAGCTGCATCTAAGCGAATTCTTCATCTATTTTCCATCTTCCATCAAGTTTCTTCATGTTCGATCAAATCCTGAAGATAATTGAAGCTGTGATAACCTCTAAGCGCGGTTAAACGCTTGTAACTTCCACCCGGATGAATGATTATCTCGTTTTGCATTAAACTTTGTTTCCCGATTCTTATTAACTAGTAAATCTTGACTACTTATATTGGTTTTGTGAAATGTTTATTATATTTGAATTGTTTGTGGTTTATCAAGTGTATTGGCGATTTCCTTGTATCGTTATCAGGTTGGTAATTGGTGGATAACTGGTATAATCAAACGGGTTATTAGGTTGTTTAGTGGGTCTTAAAAACTATCCCTAATAATTAATCAAAATCATTAATTCCAAGGACATATATATGTGGTGTTATGAATTGGTAATCGGGTTTTTGTGTTAAACGGGTAATCGGGATTCCGGAAGGAGATTGCTTTTTCTCATCTTGATAACAACTTTCTTAATTAATTTTCATATCTTTTAAATCAATCAATTAAACGCCTACTTAGATAATTTTCGTTAAAAAGCTTTTACAATAACCACAAATTCCCCGTATATACGATACCCTACTTACAATATCTACTTAGTTTAATTACGTTTTGCATGACCCTTACGCCAGTCATCTGAAGTTGCATGAAAGGAACCAAGAAACCAAAGATTTCAGCGTATTTAGAGGGATGCCGACATATTTATTAAATACATTGGTTCCCAAAAGACTACATGAATATTTTAACGGTTTACATCTTTACCTTTTATACTTTTTTATCTTCAAAAATCTCTAAGAATAGCTTGTTAAAGAAGTTGGGAAAACAGAAGCCAGAGAAATGGTGACATTGAAAAGTCAAGAAGAAGATACAAATGTGTTAAAGGAAAAGCTGAAGGACATATAGAGAAACCATGGATCAGAAAAGATAGTTTTTAGACAAGCGATGTACATAAATTTCCGGTACGGTGTTATGATGAAGTTGCATGAAAGGATTAAGGAGCTTCAAGAAAGATCAAGTGTTGAATCATCCGTAAATTTGAAAAATTGTTCGTTTTCAACAAATTTCATGAAGAAAAGAAAGCGAGAAAATAGCAAACGACGTGAATGAGGGATTATATAGAGAAGGCGGTGATGAATTTGATGAAGAGTATGTAAGTGAAGACGAGAGACCAGCTAATTTTGTTGAATTGAGTCTCGAGAAAAAATACCATACATGAAGCTTCAGATGGAAAGAGAATGTGACAAAGGAATTCTGGTATTCACGTCTCAAAATCCGAAAAGAAGGGTCTCCAAGACGACCATCGATATAGTCACCGAACAAGGACGAGTTACATTTGTTGTCAATCCTGCCTAAGCATGATGCTGCAAGACTTCGAGAAGTGGCTCTATGACAACCTAACCGATCTAAATATTCTTTATGGGCGAAAGAAGATCAGGGTTGATATTGGAGCTCCATTGTTAAAAGAATCCATGTTATTTCTTACAGTCGTTGAAAGAGAGCAGAGGAAGAACGAAATGATCGAACTGTTGGACGACATCGTGGTCTGAGAAAAAAAGTTGTGGGAAAGAAAGACGAATCCTCAAAAGCAACGGCTTCATCAAACGAGAAAGACCCTGAAGCTTCAAGAAAACAATCTAGTATGCAACAGTCTAGGGGGAATATTGTTGGAACCGAAAGAGACCGTTGATACTAGATTAGATAATTAGGGTTCTAATGGGACAACTAAAAGCTAAGGGGCTTTAATATAATTAATGGAAACTTGTTAAAGGGAGCGGCGTATTTAGCTAGGCGCCGGTGTATTTATAAATACGTCAGGCCTTACCGGGCCTTAGGACTATATATATGGGTTTGTGTGTGCACATTAGGCAAGGGTCTGAAGTGTGTGTTTATCAAGGTGTAAACGATTTTGGGTGCTTATCCAGGAGCTAATTTCTTATATATAAAAAAAGATAAGCCCCCAAAATCTCTCTAGTTTTTTTATTTTATTTTTTGAACGGTAACTTTCATTAACTAAAACCGACAGAGCCAACCCACAGACCGGGCAGCCACAAACAAAAACGAAAATTACATATTTACAAATTTACACCACTCATCCCAAGACACCTCCTTATATCTCGATCTATTGTGAAACCATAAAAAACTCAAAGCTTTAATTTGACTACAAAGTTTCTCGACTTTAACCGGGACGTTGTTAAACGTGGCTTCATTCCTCGAAAGCCAAATGCACCAGCAAGCAACCGATATTATACCTTGAAAAGCATCTTTGGCGCAGCCCGAAAAACCCGTAAATAAGTGCCACTCCAACAGATCTTTGACCGAAAAAATCAGGAAGTTAGGAACCTTACACCATGTCATTATCCAGCACCAAACTCTGACCGCCACCTGACACGAAGAAAAGATGTGGTCAACCGATTCATCACAGCCGTTACAGAGGCTGCACGCCATATTTTCCACCATAACATTCCTGTCTCTAAGAGCCGTTGCAAAATCTCTCTAGTTATGTGTCATTTAAAACCGTAAATCTTTATCTATTTATAGCCAAAACCATTTTAGACTAATTACAATATAACCCCCTAGAGATTAACTAATTAATCTAATAAATCTATATGACAATATACCCCCTAGAGATTAACTAATAAATCTATATGACTAAATTAAATAAATTTTGTCTAAACAAAATATATTTAATTAACTAGAGCAATATATACAATCATATCTCGAACTTTAACACGCTAATTCTTTCTTCGATCCTCTCGTGTCGACTTCCGTGTTAACTTGACTCATTGATAACATTAGACTATACATATTAAACCCAACAATAACTAGTGTCTATGCTCTTAGCTTCTTGCTAAAAAAAAGTTGTTTTAATGAATCGGTTCCTCTTCTCTGACAAAAAAATAAATAAATAAATAAAAATAAAGAAAAAAGAAGTGAATGAAAACTATCTCAAATGAAAAGTTAAATTTGAGAACTAGTCTCATATTATTATCCGGTCATATTTAACTGTCCATTAGTTACAATTTTGTTTTTGTTTTGTTAACGATAAACTCACATACCAACTAAATTTATTCCTAAATTTTACACAAATGTCCACTACAATACTAGATACCTCGTCACTTAACTCTTAAGAGACATCACCTTAATACACTCCTTAGTACTGCTAGACTACAATTCCTTTGGTAATTACATTTTTGTTAATGCGTTAATCTTAACTATTTTTTTTTTCTAAAACAGCTTTTAACATTGCACTTTGAAAGGGTTAAAACACACCACTTTTGTGAATGAGTGAAGGGTGGGCGCCACTAGAACATTGGTAACGTTAAGTGTTAAAATGATTTGATAAATGACCTTAAATTTTTAGTTAACGTTAAGTTTTAAAATGATTTGACAAATGACCTAAAATTTTTAGTATTTTTAGAAAGAAAAAGGCCTATTTTTGTATGTATTTATAATATACGTATGTACATACGTATGACGATACATTTGAATTTAAGACATGCTAACAAATCACTTCCATATATCCACGTTACGTCTCTTTCCAATTTTTAAGTTTGGGCCATATAGGTACCCTCATGCCATAAGAAGCCTACAAAAACTTGTCCCTACCTACGATTTGGGTTTAGATTTGGTGTCCACAACAATCATGAATTTGTTCGCTCCAACTCCAAAACTTTATTTGTTAGTTAAATTGATTTGTTCGTTAATTATTATTAATTATTAATCTTTTAATTAATGTGCTAATTGTGAAAAATAGCAATTTTATATAAAAAGTATTGATTCAAAAATATATTTTATTTTAATAAAAAAATATATTACATCTAAACAAACACGAATATAAAATGTATTTCTTAAGCCCATGGTATTATAGCCTAGTGGACTCTTGAATGTGGGACAAGTTTTAGAGACCATTAGATCCTGCGTTCGATTGTAACATGCGGTTTTCCTAGATTTATTGGGTTTTCTCTAAATTTGTGTATAGGCATTATAGCCTAGTGGAGATGGATATGGCCGGTTGGTTCCGTTGGTGACATGATGATACTCTTGTGATCCATCGGTCATCCAAATATATCATTAAAAAATAAAATGTTTTTTTGAAAGGCAAACTTCATAAAGTATAATAATAAAAATAAAATGTATTTCAAAAATCTGGAAATAAATAGAATAAGATAGATTATTCGAGTCATCGATATCAACGTCATTGGATTTCTTGAACGAAGGGCAAAGGGTTGCTTGGCTTCCCCTCCAAACTGTTGCTACATTTATCGTTGAGTTATCTCAAAGGGTCCCACTTTGAGTAAATATATAGTACAACATTTATTATTTAATATATTTTAAATTAATTCCGAGAGGAAATGTATTTTTTACTTACGGATTTATTTTATTTTACTTTTAAATACAACATCTCAACATCTTCTATATCAAGTTGACTATCAAACTGCTTGTAGCTCAAATGAAAATAGCTAAAACACTAAAGCAGCATATTACAAACAAATGGACAATAATCTACAAGCAAACGGTAAATAAATGGACAATAAACTGCGTCGCAACACCTTTTTAAATTGCAATACCTATCCAAATAACTATATTAGTAATCATTTTCAAATTTTAATAAGTAATCTTTTTCAAATTGAATTTAATTATAATAAGGTTTGGTGGAATGTTACAAATAAAAATTCAAGTTTATAGTATACACGTATATTTGAAAGATAAGTATTACGTGATCCAAATATTTAGAATAAAAAATCAATCATTCTAATCATCTTCCACAAGAAAACAAACCACGAAGAGAGTGATGTGTATCTTGTGAAGTGTGAAAGGTGTGTGGGGTTGAAGAAAGAAAGAAAGTGTCATTGGGCAAAAATAATGATGGCCTCCACTTCGTGGTCAAATACTTCAACCACAAACAAAACCTTTTTATTAATCAATCTTATTATTTTTTATTTAAATTTAATTACAAAATAAACATTTTATTTGATTTTTTTCTTAACAAGTTAAATTAATTTCGATCATTTTTTATTAGACTTTTTTTATTAATCAAAAGGGTCGTATCCAGCGGCTAGCGTATAGAGATGTGTTAGGAAATGTGTATTTCTCATAAGGTTGAGCGTTCTAGTATTATGATAAATATTTAGATTCAAGCGTGTGTGAGTTAAATAGTAAACGCATATAAAAAGTGTTAGCATAATAAAGTTAGTGGGCTTGTATTATATTGGGTTTATTGTTTAGCCCATTTTGCTAGTAACCCTAGATTGTTTCTCTATTTATAGTGTTACTTTTCTTTGTTTATGTAATCACTTTTCATCATAACCAAAGTGCTATGCAGATTGCTAAGAACTCTGTTTTTCATGAGCGAACAAAACATATTGAGATTGATTGCCACTTCACACGTCATCATCTTCAGCTTGGGACCATCTCGCTTCCATATGTTCCATCAGCCTTGCAGATTGCTGACATTTTCACGAAGGCTCTGTCGGTGTCTCGGTTTCGTTTCTTTTGTGACAAACTCTCAATGCTTATTGCTATTGCATTGTGAGTTTGAGGGGGGATGTTAGCATAATAAAGTTAGTGGGCTTGTATTATATTGGGTTTATTGTTTAGCCCATTTTGCTAGTAACCCAAGATTGTTTCTCTATTTATAGTGTTACTTTTCTTTGTTTATGTAATCACTTTTCATCATAATAAAACTCTAGCCGCTACGTTTCCTCTGTACATGTTTGACTTTCAACAAAAAGAAGAAAAAGTAATAATATATAAAAATATAACAAATAAATCTATACATATAATAAAAGAAACTCTAATGAGCACACATGTCAGCTTCTTAGGCACTCTCTAATTGTATTTCTCACTTAAATCATAATTAGTTTTTGTTATTCTATTTCTCAAAATATGTCAGATATATCTTATTCCTCAAAATATGCCAAAAATTTCTCATTATTTACCTCTCTTTCATAAACTCTATCCTTCACGTTTTAGTATTTTTTCACCAAATCTATTATGTTTTTTTTTAATATAAAATATTAAATTTAAACCTATATACCTTTTTTTCAACAAATATCTTACGTTTCATGTTTTGAATATGAAATATTAAATTTGATTAATTTTAAAAGATTGCATTGGGCATAATCAATTTTAGATTTTTCATTTATTATTTGTTAGTTTAAAGTTTCATTTAAGAAATTGTATGTATAGTAGGTTCTTAATTTTTTTTGGGTCATTTTCTTAAATAATAGGTGTTGTGTATTATATGGACGGATTTAGTAATAAGAAAACTGTTTATTTACATTTTTTATAAATAACGAATAACCATGTTTAAATTGGTAAAGTAATTTAAAGATATAATCATCATTATAAATCTAATATAAAAACAGTTTCGTAAAATCTATTTTTGGTAAGGTTTAAATAAAAAATATAATTATAAGTTATAAATCGTAAAAGTTGATTTTGTACGAAGGTTTAGCAGGCCTAATCTAACAAAAAAATATCTGTTAGTGTAATATATATATTTAGAGCTCGAAAATTAAGGTAAATATTTTAAAATAAGAAATATGGATAGTATTCCCTTATTCTATTTTATTTCGGATAGCTAAGACTTGAAGTTTAGCTATCGGAAGAAGTTATGTCTCAAGTAAAGTCATCTGATACCAATCCTTGACTCATAACGAGTAATGTTGGCAGTATCGATCGAAGGATAGGGATGCTCCAAAAGCAGTCTTTAGGAAAGTTAGCCTGTTTATGCCAAGGCAGGGCAAGAACCGGTTGGCAATGAGTAAGAGAATGAATTCCCCACCGAGTCAGTTAACGAGAAAGTTTCTTAACTATTTATTATTGTTCTTTAGAATATTTACTTAAAGAATATTTTTTTTCATCAGTATTTCATTTTTCATTGTTTCTATTCTTTTTTTTTTTTTGCTTATTTAATAATTTAATATTTTATTGACTTAACCCCGTGTAACACACGGGGTTCTAACCTATTATTATTATTATATTCTAAGCTTGTTGGCCTTTTGCTTATCTTGAGTCTCTCGTTTTCTTCCAACACTTGCCAAAATAATATAAACCAGATAAACTCTAGTACGTTTTGTAACAACTCCTTTTATCATAACACATATAATTATTTTATTATATTATTCATTTTAAAAATTAAAATAAGTTGTTGTAGTCGTGAATTTGTCACTAAACTAGCATATTTCTCTATCATAATGCAACAGAAAGTCTTGCATTGTTATTAATTATGTCAGATTGACGGATTAACGTGTTAGCAGGTTGCTGGTTAGCCAATTGAAATTTTCAACTCAAACACGACCCATGTTATTAGTCGTGTCAAAGACTTAAACCCTAATCTACTATCCACGCATAAATTCAGGTCAACCCGAACACGACCCATTTAACCCATTTATAAAGGGTGAACAACGTCCCCTCAAATATACAGATAAACAGTAATATTTATTCTCTTATCTGCTAACAACAACTTACAATCACTTTTTATAATATAAAAAACTCATTCACAAAATTTAATAGAAGGATTGTGAATGCTTTGATATATTAGTCATATTGACCCGTGGAATGTAGCACAAGCTCTCAAATGTGGAGGTCATTGCCTTGCAACACCAATTAAAGTTCATTAGCTTTAAGATGAAAGCCTTTGTCTTCAAAATGCCAATTTACATGCAAGTAATCTCTTAGCAACCACATATCACATATATTGTCCAATTTGAGACGACCGCCTTATTCACACAAGTCAAATTACTAGATTGATCAATTGCATGATAAACCAAGCAGTTAAATAACTTGATCATATTAGCCACTTGGTAGCCCAGTGGTCTCCTTGGTGAATTGGGCAAGTAAAATTAGCCAAAAAGTTCATATTAATCCTTAAAAACCAAGTTGATGTATACTTTAGTTTTCAAATAATTATGTACTCACCTCGGATATTTAAATTCCTAAAGAAAGCTTCATCAACTCGTAAACGAAAGTGATGTGAATTCAAATCTTTGTACGTGCAAGACTAGCTGATATTTAGATGTAGATCATGGTTATTAAAAAAAAGCTAGTTAGTATGCTTTTGAAAGGGATACTGAGAGTTGTGGAATAACTAAGCATGCCACATCAGCCCAATAACAAGTGAAACACCACGTCGCCTAGTTATTGAGGGCGCATTCAATATCTCATCATTCGGTTAACAATGGGCAAAGGAAAAAAGGTGGGATCCATGCCTTTTCCAACCAATCACAAGCCTTTGTTTTTTTTTTTTTTACTTATTGGTATTAGGGTGTAGGGAGTGGTTAGATACTTGAAAGTGGTAAACTTCAAATCAACCAATGAGAGTGTGTCATGTCAAAGTGGTAAATTATGCTCAAAAGTGTTGGAAATGGTTAGATACTTCATGAATTGGTAAACTATTTAAAAAAAGAAAAAAATGTGTGATTTGTTGAGATGGCATGGACTCCACCACACACACCTCCTCTCTCTCCTTCCCTCCCCTCACCGCTTCGGCAACCCATCACCGAATTGGTAAACCTTTGAGTGGTAAACTTATGTTGGCGGTGGTGTTCCCAATTGGTAAACTAAGTTTACCGCATGAAACCGCACCCTCTCCGTATACCCTTAGGTGTTTAGTTATTCCACTACACCTAGTTATTGGATGTTTAATTATTGCTCAGATTTCTACGTGGCAATGACATGACTATGATATGGCATTGGTTTAGTTATTCCACAATACATAGTCTAATCTATTAGGCTTTATGTAATGGTCTCACTTTTTTAATCGTCACGTCATAAAGTGTCTGCTACTCTGCCGCATCAGTGTCACATTGGTATGAGCTTTCACTCTTATTCTTTTTTCCATATTTAGTGTGTAATGGTTTCATAAGTTTTAACTAGCCACCATCTCATTAAAAAGTGTGTAATGATTTCATAAGTTTTAACTACCCACCACCTTATTAAAAAATGGCCAATTGGATTTTAACACCTTTAACTTTGAATAGTTGGCCGATAACACCCGCAACTAACACTTTGATCTGTGACACCCCAAACTTTTAATTTTGTTTGTCATTTCACCACTCAGTTAAAAAATCAGTAACTGAGTTAGTTTTCAATCCTAGGTGGCATCATTAATCCTACATGGCAAGAGTGACGTGGCTAACACATGTTATAAGATGTAAAATGTTGAAAGTAGGCATTGTTGTTCTGTTCGTTTAAATCCACCATCATCTCCAAAGCACCCCATCCACCAACCACCACCATCTCCGACTACCACCCTCAACGCACAACCACCCTTGAATCACCCTCACCACCAACATCTTCACCCAACTGCGACCACCCTCACCTCACCATCACCACCCCCAATTCACCAAACATCATCATCACAACATGATTCGATCAAAAACGAAACAGAACAGGTAGGTAATAATGGACTCACCAAGGTCAACCATGACAGAGAATAGCGGCACCCTTGTTCTTCCGGCCTCCGAAACCATTGTTCTTCAGACCTTATGTGTGTCTTCCGGCCTCCCTCCTGTGTTAGATATCAGAAGCAATAGCCATTAACGATTGAAATCACCAGAATGGCTTCTTCTTGTCCTTATTTAAATTCGTCCACGGTGTCATCGAAGCCGAAACAGCCGGCTTCCCACCTTGATTTTCTCAATTCGCAACACTGTTATCGCCATTCACAGCATCTCCGATTACTACTGTAAAATCTGTTAGATGCCGAATACATCAGCGGTGTTATGTGGTAAGTTGTGTAAGCTCCTTTGGTGTTTATGTATTCCTGTGGTGGTTGATGAAATTGGGGTTTTGATGATTGGGAGGTTAGGGCATCGATGGATAAAGCTAGGGCGCCTTTGAAAGTTATGATTTCTGGTGCGCCTGCTTCTGGTAAAGGAACACAATGTGAGCTTATTACTACCAAAGTGAGCGAGTCACTTTTGATGGCTCTTTGTTTCTTCAATTCAAGTGCTTTCGGAGATGGTGCTGGTTGGACTGGAGGTGGTGCTTTCGGAGACGGTGGTGGTTGGTGGAGGTGGTGGCTGGTGAAGGTGATGGCGGCAGGCGGTTGGTGGAGGTGATGGAAACTACGGTTTGTATAACATTGGAAGTGGGGGAACGAATTGCGAACTAGGGTTTGTATAACAGTGGAAGTGGTTTGTATCATAGTGGAAGTGGAGGAGACAATCCAGGGTTCTTATCTGGACATAATGTGCCATGCAAACTAAATAGTCCACGTAGGATGCCACCTAGGATTGAAAACTAACTCAGTTACTGATTTTTTAACTGAGTGGTGAAATGACAAACAAAATTAAAAGTTTGGGGTGTCACAGATCAAAGTGTTAGTTGCGGGTGTTATCGGCCAACTCTTCAAAGTTAAAGGTGTTAAAATCCAATTGGCCTTAAAAAATAATAAATATAATAAACTAAGAACAAGAGAAAAAGAAAATTTAATTATGATTGGTGGAAAAAAGTTACGGCCCACCAACCACACCTTCTCACGTCGGTTAGTTGCATAACCAAGTGCCCCACATCATTAGGGTTGTTCATGAGCTGAGCCGAGCCAAGGCAAGCTCGGGCCCGACTCGATTACAAACCAAGCTAGCTTGGCTTGGCTCAGCTCGGATTTGAAACCCAGCTGAAAATCTAAGCTTGGGCTCAGCTTAGTTTTAAACCGAGCTAGCTCGGCTTAGTTTGGCTCAATTTCAAAAAGAAAAATTAACACATCAAATTTCAGTAGTCTAAAATATTAAATTCCTTCAAAAGAACATATCCAAAATAAGTTAAACCTAATACATGACAAGCCAAAGCCAAAATCAAGTTCAACAACACAAAATAAGTTTTAAATTTCAACGAAATACAATATTAGTTCTTAGCATGGTAATGAACCTTCAAATATGTCATAGATATCAAATTACACTCCTAATACATGTAAATAGTAAATAAGATATCAAATTACGCTCCTAATACATGTAAATATTAAATAAGATTTTCTATAACATATTATAATGTATATAAAAATAAAATATATTATGAGTAAAATAATCCGAGCTAAGCAGAGACGAGCTACCAAGCGAGCCAATCTGGCTTGTTACGAGCCGAGCTGAGTTAGGTTCACTTTCAAATTGAGTCATATCAAACAAGATTTTTCTTAGCTAAATCCAAGTGAGCTTCGAACGAACGCCAAACCGCGATCTTTTCGAGCAACCCTACACATAATGGGGGTGATACCCCATTACACACGGTCTTACCAATCCAACTATGGATAATTTTGATTTATATAACTACTAGGTTAGAACCCCGTGTATTACACGGGTTGAATACATGTAATTTTATATAGTAAGTATAATAAAAGGTTACATCTTTAAAAAACCCGTGTATTGCACGGATTGAATAAATACGTGTATTACACATTTTGAATATAATGTAATCGCATAACACATACATTCGTTAAGATATGTTTTTAAAAATTGAACTTCACTGTACTATTTACTTATTATAACATTCTACTTTATTTTTTTATTTATTATTAGGTTAGACACTTGTGTATTACACGTGATATAACATTTTATTATGTCTGTTTTTTAATTATTAGGATATATAAGCTTGTGTATTACATGTGGTTAAATCAAAGCTGAAAACATAAGAGATAAGTGGAAAAATAAAATAAAAGGCTATTAATTAATGGAAAAAATAAAAGAAATGATTAAGAAAAAAATATTAAATAAATAAATAAAAGATAAACTGAAAATTATGATTTAATAATATATTAAATCATAAAAGAAAGAAGCGGGATAATTATAATTTAATATTATTTTGAAAACAACACAAATATTATAATAATCTAATATTTATTAATTATAGAAAAATAGATTATCTGATATATTATGTATAAAAAACGTTAAAGTACTTAGATATTACTATTTTATCTATGCATTCCATTAATTATTGTGATACATATTTTCTAATAACATGCTAACAGATTATTAGATATAAATCAAATTTGAAAAAAATAAGTAGGGATAAACGAAGAGAAATAATATTAATTTATTATTTAATTAATATAAGATAAGTATGAAAAAAGGCAGAAAAATAAAAAATTAGATGCCTCCAATGAATGACACGTGTCCCACATTGGTTTCTTTTATTATATGTATAGATATAATTGGCCACTTGATCAGGTTTAAATACTTGACAATCGATTGAGTCTTATCAACTATTTTTCAACCCACAACTTATTGTTAGCTATAAAATCCACCCAATCACAACTCATATAAGTCCAAGCACATACATTGAAGTACAGTCGGTCATTCAAAACCGTTCATTGCCAATTTGACCAACCAATCTATTCATTCACTACGTGTGTTAATTTTTGTAAAAGCTGCACTAAAATTTACACTTTCAAAGTTAGGTCATAAAATTATGATTTAAAACATGTTTCACGATTTAGTGATATCACACCACAAGTTTGTATTATATCCTACGTAGTTTTACCTTCTTGGTGGCCTGATTTCTATATTTTATATAGAAGTTCTACCGTCCAAAAAAAATTGATCTGAGTCTCTCACCTTAAACCCTTAGTGTCATCCATAATTGTGATCAATTCTCATGATACATGGGCAAAACATGAACGTTTCAATATCAATATACCAAAAGATTAAAAATTAAACTTTAACATCCCAACTTTCTAATGAAACAACTAACCATTGTCTCCGTACGAGTTATGGCAAGCAAGTCAGTGAGTTGGTAATAATTTTTATTGCTACCTTTCATTATATGGTTTCGAATTTAGTAATGTCTAGAACCAAATGTGTGATCCTACAACTCAAAACAAGATTGCGTGAAATGAAAATAAAACACCTCAAACCTGGGGATTTCATCTGTTGGATTTACTCTTTTGCAAATGGTTCTTGTACTAATGATTTAAACCATACGCAGCGAAAATGCATACAACCCAAACATTCAAGTCATATACAACCACAGTCTAAAAGTCTCAAAACATAAACATAACAAGATAGTACAGGATGCAAGTTTCTCGAGGGGTAGTCTCCACAAATGCCACTGCCATACCCGAAAGCTCGACACTGTCTAAACTATAACATGATGTGCATACTAAAAGTCAGTCATGTCGTGTGAGTTTTAGTTTTAATAACAAAGTAAATAGTTCTAGCAAAACATACATTTAATAAAACCTTTACATAACATACATTAAACTTTAACATTAAGGAGGCATTCACAAATGAGTAGTCATCATCGATCCTATCATGAAGTTTACAACCACTAGTAGCCTCGTAGGTCGCGGCCCTAAACTTGTCGCCCCATAGGTAACTGCCTATACTCGCAACCCCATTGTAACTGCCTATACTATGCTCCTTACATGTCAATTTCACGACCTTAGTCCACGTAATAAGACTTGCAGCCTTGTAGCTAGAGCTGCAAACAAACCGAGTGAAAACAAACAAAGCCTTGTTCGTTAAGGAAATAATTGTGTTCACGGACTGCCAATGAACACTTACTGAATGAGATTTTTTGTTCGTGTTTGTTCATTAAAGAATTGTACGTGTTCGTGTTTGTTCGTTAATCTTAGGTGACAAACAAAAATGAGTGTAAACGAGCACACACGAACGCAAATAAACACTAACAAACGTTCATGAACACAAACACTTTCTAAAATCAAACAAACACAAACAAGTGTTCTTGAACTAAAACAAGCACAAATGAACATGTCTTAAATTTCGAATAACCAATATCTTCCATCACAAATGATTAAAAGGTACGTAACATACAATACACTTATGGTCTAGAATACGAAACCAATGGTCTTTGAGAAACCAACGTTGACGATGAAGGTGGTGATGGGAAATTTCTAAAGGCTGCAATTTGCGAAGGTTGTAAACCCTAAATTATTAAAAGGTATGTAATATACAATACACACATATTTATTAAATGTATTTACTAGTGGGAATTTTGAAGTATCTAAACAAAATATTAAAAATTAACAAAGACCCTAACGAACATAGATGAACATAAAACAAACAGACATAAATGAACATGTTACCGAATGTTCACAAACACAATTGAACGAACACGATTCCTATTCATGTTTTTTCATTTAACTAAACAAACATAATTTCTTATTCGTGTTCATTCATTTACTAAACGAACACGAACGAACTTCCCACCAAAAAGGTTCACAAATTGTTCGCTGAACTTTTGATTCATTTGCAACTCTACCCATAGGTAACTGCCCCGTACAATGCATTGTTACTGTAACTTATTTTTTTATTTATCTTTGACTTTAATTTACGTATCAGGTTGAATTCAATTAAACTATCATTTAAAAAACATTACTATAATTAATTAAAAAACCTTTCATGTCATAAAACTTCTCTTTCATTGACTTTCATACTTCAACTTCCGTGCTATACTTTACATTAAATTACCGCGTATGCACATCCCCGGAAACTGTCTAAAAGGGGGTCTAAAACTCGCTCGTTATAATTTTTTAAGCTAATTTTGTTGTTAGCTTGCTTCAAGTTTTATCATTTCTGCAGTTTCTTTAAGAGCAAGTTATTTATTTATAGTCAATTGATAGTTGCTTTAAGAGCAAGTTATCTATTTATAGTCAATTGAAAAAAACATTAAGGGCAATTTATCTATTTATAGTCAATTGATAGTTGCTTTAAGAACAAGCATGGTTGTAAAACAAGGTCTCCAAGGCTGAGTACTCCCCGAGTAGTCGCTACAAGGTAGGCTGCTGATGCGATTTTCTTCAACTACGCCTAATTACTTGGAATGGATCAAATGCGGTCAACATCGGCTAAAATCGGGTCTATTAGGTCAATTCGGGCCGAGTTTGACTTAAAATAAAATAAAACATAATTTCTATGCCTATAATATTAAAGAATGAATATCAGTTTCACGTATTTTGTTCTAAATATCAGTAAATTTATGTTATTTGACATATATTTAATTTCCGAAAACTGATTTCTTTATAATTTGACATGTTCGAGTACTCCCCGTGTACTCTGCGCCTAGGCCGAGTACTCACAACTCCCTGGTCGACCGACTAGGGAGCGCCTAACGACTTTTGCAACCATGAGAGCAAGTTATATATTTATAGTCAATTGATCATTTAAAGAAACATTACTATAATTAATTAAAAAACCTTTCATGTCATAAAACTTCTCCATCATTGATTCATACTTCAACTTTCGTGCTATACTTTACATTAAATTACCGCGTATGCACATCCCCGAAAACTGTCTAAAAAGGGGTCTAGAAACTCGCTTGTAGTACTTTGCTCTAAGTCTTTGCAAATTGAAGGATCCCGACACCTAAAATCCTAAGTCAACACCGGTTAACATAAAAGTGCAAAGTCAAGATTGCACCTCAATGTCCATGCACAAACTAGGTTTACGCGCAAACTAAGTCAATGTCTAGACTATGCCCACGTGCAAATTCAATTGACACACAAAGTATAGTTCTACTTAGGGTTGAGCGCAAACTACTACTAACAAGCATAATCTAAATCTAGCGTAAAGTGTCGCGCTCAAAGGAAATTGCGCACGAAAAGTCCTTCACACGCGCAAAGTGACGCATTACGTACATGTCTTCTTCGAAGAAACCCTAGATCTAAACTTTGATGTCGGTTATAGATTTTATATATGAAAACAAACCAAGATGCTAACTTTATGCATCCAAAAGACTTCAAATATAGTGATCACATGCATAAAGGTTCTAGTTTTAACGAGCTTTCTTGATAACTCCTACCTTAAAACTGAGTTTAGATAAAATCAAGCCTAAATTGTTTCAAGCTTCAACTTTCTTCCTTCAAAAAACTTCTACGATGCTCATGGATGTTGAAGACACAATTCCAATACTTCTTAAGGCGAAAACCGTGGGTGATTCAAGGGTGTGACCACCAAAATGGGAGCTTTCTCTCTCTAACTCTTAAAATGGTAAGGTAGAGAATGAGAGGATTTGTGGTACGATACCTCATTCAGGGTTTTGCTAATGTTACCTAAACTACCCCTTATGGTATTAACAAACTTTGTGCAAACGTGGCCTTCTTTTACCCCCCCCCCCCAATCACCCCTTATGCCGTTATTGTTATAACAAAAGATTAGGATCTTTTTGAACTTTGTGTCGTAGTCAGTCATTAATAACTCATCAGTACAACTTATACCCAATCATATATTAGATTACTCCACTCCAACACAAGCCATTGATGCATAGTCGTCTCTTATGCACTGCATGGTCCTGAGACATGACAGGGTTTCTAACACAACATAAACACTAGCCTAAGCAACAATTGACCAAGTAAAGTGAACAACCCTGTCTTATCACAACAAAAAGACGTAAGAAAATATGTTGTAAAAATGATCCTTTTCTTATATCTAATCAAACAGATAAATAAACCCGATCAA
>JARYGA010020667.1:27500-28797 GCA_030545235.1 Helianthus tuberosus
CAATAAAAAAACAGACCCTAGAACGTGAAGTCGTGATCGCAAACCACGTAAGAATGTCCCGTGAACAACCTGTACAAAGTTTGGTGTCGATCCGAGCATAACGGGCCCGACCCAAGGCCCAACGACATCGGGCCCGAACAAGGCCCGTTCAACACGTTGACCCGAAACGTGAAGCCGTGGCCCGACACCACCATAAAAATGTCCGCGAGCAACGGTGTCAACTTTCGTGGCGATCCGACGTACAACGGGCCCGATCCAAGGCCCAACGACACATCGGGCCCGAACAAGGCCCAAATGAAGACCTGACCCGAGAATGTGAACTCGTGTTCATAAACCACGTAAGAATGACCCGTGAACAACCTGTACAAAGTTTGGTGTCGATCCGAGCACAACGGGCCCGAACCAAGGCCCAACGACAAATCGGGCCCGAACATGGCCCGGTCAACACGTTGACCCGAGACGTGAAGCCGTGACCCGATACCACCATAAGAATGCCCGTGAACAACCGTGTCAGCTTTCGTGGCTATCCGACGTCGCTTGGTGGTGTTACGAAGAATCCCGAGAAAACGAACGTACCGGGCCCGCAGGCCCGTGGGCCCGAATCCAGATTATTCTTTCCCAAGACCACCGTCAACTTGTCCCGATGGCTCACATGAAGTTTGGTGCCGTTCCGACCTCGTTTGATACGGTTATGGTTGAACCACACGGGCGCTCGGTCCCGACCCGAGCCCAGTCAACGTTTTGACCCGATCAAACCGGCCCGTGACCCGAAACGACCCTACTTGGGCCCTACAACAGCCACGTAAAGTTTCGGGACGATCCGACGTTCTTTCATGGGGTTACGGACAACCCACGCCAAACAAGCGTCACGGGCCGACCGAGCCGGGCCAACGGGCCCTCGGGACCCGAAAACTGAATTTTTTTCATCCAAACCCCTTAAAACACGTTACCGAGGTCTCACGCAAAATTTCATGCCAATCCGACGTCGTTTGATGGGGTTTTGAAAAATTATGATTCCTCAAAAATTTAATGTCTGTTCCTGTCACTTAGCTTTTTGTGCAAAATGTATATATAGGGAAGGGGTGGGTGTTGAGCAGCCCATGCCCGGGCAAGCTAGGTGAGCGCCCAAGCCAAAGGAGGCTGGTGGCGCGCGCATAACAGCCCAAATGCCCCAACGATGACCGAGAACAAGCGCCCCTCTCCCCTCCCTCCCCCCCCCACCAAGCGCCCCTCCCCCCCCACGTTGCCTGCCCACGTTGCCTCGACGCCCAGCAAACCTCGTAAATTATGATTCCTC